>WNLN01000023.1:0-199597 GCA_021347865.1 Sarocladiaceae sp. CBMAI 1973
ACACGGATAAGTAGTGAAACAAGATCTACTCCCAATGCATTCGATTTTATAGCCTCACGTCTGTTTTTGGGTCAATGAAGCCAACATAACTCTAGTTTACAAGGTAAGCATCCAAACATCATTATTTATCGTCCCATGAACCTCTTGAGAATCGGGCAAAGGGGTGTGAAGGTAAAGTAAGGAAGCACCTTCCATCTTACAGAAAGTCTGGTGCAGGGTGACTCGCACTGTACGGCGCGCACTGAACGGCGCCAACACACAGTCCGCGATGTGAAGCCCCGCACCCCTGCGCGGCGGTCCAAGTCAACGCGCACTGTGACAATCCATCGAGCGCGTGTCGTCATGCCCAATCGCTTCAGCTTGGGCTGTCACCAACGACTCCTCTTTCCGTGATACGAGGATCATCCCCGCACTTCCAGAGCCTCCCAATTCTTCCTCACCATTCATCGACATTGATGATCATCCGGTAAAATATGAGGCAAGCGGGCCGCGCGTTCGTTGGCCAGCTTCCTCAAAGAACCTCGCTATGACTGCACTTGAGCCTCAATTACCTTGATCCTGGAGGCCCGAAGCTGCCGCTTCTACCAGCTGATAGCCAGCAAGTTGGCCTGCCCTGCACCTTCTGGCTGTCTGAGGGTGATGAGGCCAGGCTACAGCCTCGCCGCATGACAGCAATTCGCAATTCAGACGACTTAGAGATTGCTTTCAGCCAACCACGCGATGGGAGTTGCATCCAACTCGCTTCGAATAAGACTTACGTCCCTGCTCTGACTCCAGTGTGTGCAAATGGCGCTGCATGGTCTGGGACTTCCGTCTGATGAAAGATGAGGCTCTGTGAGTCTTGCGGCATGGCGCGCGAAGCGCGATAACAGCATTTGTACACTATAAAAGCTTCAATCCCCAAGTCGGTGCGCAGCTCGATTGAATCGAGGTGCGAGGAGGCGCGCTGCTTCTTGTGTCGATTGTTAATTTTCTTCTCCGGGCCAAATTCAATTTCTCAGCGGCAATCAAACTGATACTGGCACAAATCGACTTTTCCCTCACGTTGCCAGCCCCGGTGCAGACTTTCAGGAGACTTCGATGCCATGTTGTGAGTATTTGCTTCATTATTGTCAGCATCATTGGCGACAGGCCCCACAATCCCCGTCCGTCTTACCTGGAAGCCTGGAGTCGACACGCGAATTGTTTGCGTCATACTGGTGCTAATGAGGTCGTAGACGTCGTAGCGCTGCGACTTATTGGAATCCGAATCAAATTCCCTTTGAGCTTCTCCACAAGCTGCGATCATCTGCTCAGCTGCGACCAGAGCCCGAATGGAATTTTGCATCGCTTCGTCAAGCGCATCGAGTGATGGCTCCATCACGGGTCCATTGCAGCCTAGCTGGTGCGCGCACCACACCGTCGAGTCAGCCCGCACCACTCATTCCGCAAAGTTGCAGCTTCCCACGACAATTTGAGGCCTCCCGAGGAGAGCTAGAAAGAAAATGAAGCATCTTGGGATAATTGTCGGTCACGACTGCCACGGTCTGCATTTCACAGCCCTGGGCTGGGGCTCCGATCCGCCACTTCGCCTTGCAAGGCCCGGTGAAGACACTCGGCCGAATGATCTCCACCGAGGCCTTCGTGCTGCCTCTTGGGTGTCAAACAACAATGGCCAATCATTCACAAACTGCCTCTTATCGAGTCAAGAGCAGTGATGTCTTTGCACTCAGGCCGTGCAAAGTGAATTGTGGTCTGGGGCTGTGTGTGTTGGGAAATTCCCCACTAGCGCTCGCTGCCTTGTCTGACATACACTGTTGCAGGGGATTATGTCTACTTGCTCGTGCAACACTACACGCTTTCACGGCTGTAACATACTGTCGACTTGGC
Source organism: Sarocladiaceae sp. CBMAI 1973 (assembly GCA_021347865.1). Classification (NCBI taxonomy): domain Eukaryota; kingdom Fungi; phylum Ascomycota; class Sordariomycetes; order Hypocreales; family Sarocladiaceae; species Sarocladiaceae sp. CBMAI 1973. The sequence goes on from WNLN01000023.1 coordinate 1,870, forward strand.
AAATCGGCCTTGCAAATACCTAGCCGAGACTCACAGAGCCGCTCAAAGCCGCTATGAATCATCCCATTTCTCATCGAGGCCTGGTGTCGACCATTACGTCTCATCCTAGGGCGTGTTGCTATGTTTCTCTATCGACGAATAGCAATGCGAAGCCTCCTTCCTGCATCTTTGCTTCAAGTGCCGGTTGTCCACTCACACGCGTGGACCAGGGGTTCGAAGGTGATTCGGAGTCATGCCGCCCAAACGATGGAGTGTCTCTGCTCTCTCACGACAAAATAACTTCGATGCCTTGGGCCAAGAGGAAACTACCGATACACATGAGTACGTCGGAGTGCACCGACGTCTCTGTGGAGCTCTTTTGGATGACCGCAGATGAGGGAGTCACCCTTGTTCGACGAGTGAAGCGACAGTACGTACCGAAGTTCTCGCAGTGCACACTTGTGTTTCCGGTGGGACCTTATTCGTAAAGTTTGCTCGCAAATGGGTCTCGAGTCTTCATTCGGTGGTATCAGCAACTGCGGTTGTCCACGGAATTCGCAAACTACACCGGGGTGACCGAAGCTATTTCGAATTGGACATTGCGTTCGGTATGTCCCGCCTTATTGTTTGTCGGCAGTGTAAATTGAGCCATGTTTGCCTTGAAGCTCAAGCAAGCATTCAATACCTTTATAAATAAGGACTCTCGATTCGGCCGTTTGGAAAGCGTTTCTTGTACCTCACCATCACAGCAATCATCTCTCCCGGTTCTCTTTACTGCTCTCCTCAAGAACTCATCTCCCATCTTAAGTCTCTCGAGCTACCAACATCAACGAAATGGCCTGCCACGGAAAGCCTTCCACCAAGCTGTGGATTTGCCACAACTGCAACTCCAATGTCACCTTCACTTTCGCCACGACCAAGTCCTGCCTCTACTGTTCACACCAGGCCTGTTCCTCCTGCACGACATGGACTCAGTAAGAACGTACTCGAAGCCTCTCATCGATCCTCCGCTACCTGATCTGCTTCTCTGGCTATGGCTCATACGAGAGACTAGGAGCTTGAGCGAAATGAACAGGTACAAACCCAGCAGTCGCAGCACGAGGACAACACGACGAACGACGCAACGATGAGCGCGTGTCATTCGATACATTTCCTATGTCAGAATAGAGCATGGAAGGAACGACATGATCCCGCCCACGCCGGGATCATATCAACTTGGGCGGCTCTTTGGTACTTTGATGGGAAGGGCGCATTGTGATCCGGCCACATATCCCCTTCTGTCAGCGCTTCGAGGCAGTTTGGCTGCATCTCTGCGGATGCATCTCCGAACTGTGGTGGATAGAACGAGTGGGCAACCCCCTGTCAGTCCTATGTTGTTTTGGAGTTCTGGGCTTTGTGTTATGGGAACATTTGACCTGTGATGAAGACTTGTTGCTTGATGGCCGTTTGACAACTTGGTCAATGGACGGCTGTCATCAATAATGTCCACCCAATTGTCAGGTCACACACACCAGGCTGGCACTGCTGTGTGCGAAACTCTTCTCGATCAATATTACTTATTTTCTTCGATTTGTCTTCTGCAGATAGATAATTTCCTTCCGTTACATTGTGTGCACCGTGCTTTGCCGTGATGACACCCATCCCATGTCAAACCCTTGTCGCAAGCATACCAACACGCCGGTTGACCCTTGTCCCTTCACAACCACGGTCTCGGAACAACAACCACCACGGCGAACCCGAGGACTTGGTTATGATGTGATTAATGAAACGACGAGCCCAACGGCCCAGCCTTGTCACATCTCATCACTTGCTGATGGAGACTTGCCGTCTCAACTCTCGTCTCCCCATGTCGTACAACCATGTTGAGCCGCAATCAGTCCGACGCCACCGTCACCCTCCCACAGCGGTAATGCACTGTCACCAGCCGCGGCGCAGCACCAGCAATCTGGTTCTTGTCCTGACTGCCAGCGTTCGTTACGCGGATTGTCAAAGTCCCCAGCATTTCAGTTTCCACTGGATTGGTACCTTCATCGTCCTTTCGTCTGATGTGAAGCTATCATTCCGTCTGACTAGTATCCGACTTTGGCAACACGATTTCGCCTAAGTCGCAAGGTGCCACAACGACCATTATCCGAATGTGGAATTTTGAGGTTTGTTTTTGGTCTTTTAGCGAGATGCATCGCATTAGTTTGTAGTCTGTGCCTCGTTGTAAATGCCTTGTCTGCCTACTCCTTACCAAATGAAGCGAGGGGGCTACAATACACAAACCCGACTTTTGCCGCGCTCGCTTCACCGTACAATTCCACTATTCCATCATCATCGTCACTTTGCCACCGACCCAGCCCCAGATGCCAAACGCCGTGGACGTCCGCACTCGTTTCTTTCGTCCCATCTTCCTATTCCCTGACAGGCAGGCGAAATTGTATTTACACCACCAAACCAATCAACCTTGTCCAATTCCTCAAATTCGCCAACTACATTCCCTGCTCCCCTAGTAACTGTCCACCGCTTTCTCCTTGCTGTGCCTTACTGCTGCGTGCATGTCTCTGGTTTGTCCTACCATCCTTCATTTCCAGCAAATCGGTATCTCCCCGTCCTGCCTCTGCTCGCGTTTTGGCCCCCAAACACACCCAACCCATTCCTGAATCTTGCCTTACCGGGCTTTCTAGCCGTTTGATTCCTACTGCGCCTCTTTTCCCATTTCGTCCCATCACATGCTTTCCTCAACGACCTTAGGCACGACGATCGACTCACATCTAGAATTGAGGCTCTGCGTACGAAAAACAAGCTCCAACGCCCCCCACCACCACAACTGAGGTGCTGCACTCATCGCCTCACTCCCACACCTTAGTCTGGCCGCAGCCAACCCCATTTTCCAGGCACCAGGCTCCTTGACTTCACGACAACCTTCAATTTGAGCCTCAGCGTTACAGTGCATCAAATGCAAGGGAAATGAGTCTTTTCGGCGGAGTTTGTTTCAGTGACACCGTAAATGTAACTCCTCCTTTTGGCCATCGTGCATCGCACGCCACTGCCGCTTCTGGCCGACACGCGTGATCGCTGCTGGCGCCAGCAACTTGACGTCGACTCCCTACCTGATTGTCGGTGATGCCTGCTGCTACGGCCAGTGTTTGAAGCTCAATTGTCATAGGTGCAAATGCGCAGCATTGGGAGAAGAAGTCACGCCGTGAATGAGACTATGCATCGCATTATTGGCCAATTGCGTGTCTATTCTACTTCTGAGTCACTGGTCGCCTGGACGAGCTCGCATATTCACGCTCACCAGTTGCATATTCCGGCCGGGTCCGACGACAATTGTTCGTGGTGGGACCTCACATGGACATCCAACACGCCCCCTGGTTGCTATTCACCGATGTCATGACAAAGTTGCACTTCATAATGACCGTTGCACAAATTCATTACTCGAGCTAGTATGAGGCGCGCGACACATCGCACGAATCATACTTCTATCATTAGAACAAAGCCGACGTAAATGACATCAACTCGCACTCCAAAACGCCTCAATGCCGCCGCCAACGCCCTGCAAAATCACACCCTTGATCTAGTGGTGCTCAAGGCCATAGTACACTTGCCAAACGGCCACTCCAGGTCTGGCCCCTTGTACGACTAGCTGTTGAACCAAGTCTTGAGCGCGAGCAAGTTGAGCAAACAGATATCAGTTAGAGCCCCAATTCCACAGTGATGGACTGGCTGTAACTGCAACGACCATGTCACAAGACGGCATGTAAGTAAATCAAATCAAACATCACGTATGATCAACCAACCCTCCTCCCATTTCGATCCCTCGCTCTCCTCAATTTTCGTAGTCATCGTATGCGGAGGACGTCACCACACGAATGCTCGACTTCTCTCTCGCAAGGTCGATCGCTTTGCGTGGCGATGCAATTTTGCCGATGATCTTTCGAGGTGTCTTCTTCGTTGACCTCGGTGAAGCAACGCTCTTCGGTGTGCCCGCGCCTGCGGTCTTCTTCTGCACCTTGCCTGGCGAGGCCTTTTTCGCCTTTGGCGTGCCGGTCTTCGCTGCCGACTGCTTCTTCGCTGTAGCGGCAGCGCCGGTCTGCTTTTTCGCCAGACTGCTTCCGGGACTCTTCACCACAATTGTCGTCTTCGTTCCCGTCTTGGCGGATGTCTGCTGCTTCTTCGTAGGCGTGTTCTTGAAAGCTGTGACCACCCGTTTGGTGGTCGTCTTCTTGATGATCTTGGCCGGAGTTCCCTTGCCTCCCTTTGCTGGAGATGCCTTGCTGACGGCAGTGGGTTTTTGCTTCGAGACCTTGACCGAGACGCTCTTCTTAAGAGACGTGGCAGCGCCCTTGATCTTGACGCTCGCGCTGGAGATGGAAGTCTTCACGCCCTTGACAGCATCTACCTTGCGCCTCTTTGGGCTGGCCTTCTTGGCACCCGCGTCCTCGTTGCCGGTCAATTCTTTCAACTTGCGCTTGCCTGCCTTGACAGTAGCCTTGACTGCCTTCTTGATCTCAGATGCCTGTTTTGGTTTGGGTCTGGGTTTGGGCCCAAGGATACCACGGCAGTTAGGTTCACCGCAAAGGCATGTCTGCACATTCTTCGCGGAGAAAGGATCAAAGTTATAGTCGTAGGTGAGCTCGTCACCAGTGTTGATCGGTCGATCACCGGCGAACAAGGCCATGCGCGGCTGACCACCAACGATCCACTTGATCATACGGCAATTTGGGTTGCAGCTATGGTTGACGAAGCGCGCAATACTGCCAGTCGTCGCATCGATGATCATGTTCTGGTCGAAACTCATCAAGTAGTAGCACTAAAACCCATTAGCGAGACGAGGTGCAAGATTGGAATAGGGCTACGAACCTCATTGTGCTTATATTCGTTGTTCATGCGTCGCTCGCACTCTTTCTCCGTGATGATCTCACCAGAGTATTCCATAATGATCTGATTCGCGCGGAAGTTGCGATTGCTGCGAACGCCATACCCACGGTCAGAGGTCTTGACAACCTCGACGCCAACACGGTACTTGCCGCCTTTGCTTCGACGAGCCATGAGATCGGCAAAGGCGCGGTTGTTGCAAAGCTCCTTACCAACATTGCAATTGTTGTCGTCGCATTCGTAGAGCATGATTCTGTTCTGGCAATCCTCGCCACAGCCATCGTCGGCAGTGCACACACACTTCGAGTCGTCGAGCATTGGAAATTTGCGCCAATAATCCTTCGAATCACCAATGAAACGATCTAAGAAAATGTTAGTGTGCAAAAACTGCCATGTGGTGTTCGAGTTTGTGACTTACTCCGTGTCATCTTCTTCCACTCGTCCGGTTTTGGTTGACCTGGGGGCGAGGGGTGGCACACATTGTATGGAAGCTTGAAATCGCGACCATGAACGAGAAGGCGCAGGCCATTGAACACGGGGGCTGGCATGACTGTGTTGATGCGGCCCGTGGAGTGCAATTCTGGTAGGAGCGCCCACTTCTTCTTCTCTGCGGGTAACAGGCACTTGACAGGGTCTAGGGGCTTCTCTTGCCCAGCGTATAAGCCCTTGTCCAGATACTTCTTGGGGCGGCGCTTGCGCATGTGCGTGATGGGCTCTGACGCAGCGTCGGCCTTCTCGGCATCCTCTGCAAGAGGTTCAACAGTCTTGACTTTCTTTGCTGGTGGTTCTGCTGGCGCATTCGGATCGACGTATTTGCCGTTGGACCAGACAGTGTATCTGACAGGCTTGTCGTCGATATGGGAGAACTCCTTGGTGTCCTGCAGCTTTCGCAATTCGCGAGGAACATTTTCGAGGGCTTTCTCGCTGGGCTTGCGGATGCGTTTGCCAATGGCTGACACCTTGTTGGAAATTGCTGTGACAGCCTCTGAGGCGGATCGGCGTGTAGTAAGACGTGTTGGCTGGGGCGCTGTCTGTGTATTGCGCCGTGCGCGAGGCGACTCAAGCTTGGACAAGGACCATTGAAGGTCCAACGCATCGATGCCTTCGCGGACGACTTTGTTGGAGGGTCTCGTCTGGCGCGTTGACATAGGACTGCCACTCGCGCTCTGGTTGGCGAGAGACTGGCGGCGCAGGCTACTCTTGCTGTCCACGACGTCGCCATTAGCGCGTCGCTTCCCGTGGCTGGCAGTACCACTGAGCCTAGCTAAGTTGTAAACAGGTGCAGAAATACGTGCGCGCCTACCGCGACCTGGAGTCGACTCAGCGGACGGCGTTGCCGTGTCTGTCAGAGAGGTCGTCGCGATCAGTAATGATCGAGTGCGCACAGTCGCGTCATCCTCAGTAGACAGCGTAGTGAAAGGCTCTGGTAGGGAGACAGTGATGCTCTCGAGAGGCTCGGGGTCGATCATGGCGGCATCGTGTTTGGAGGTGTCGGAATGAAGACTGGCAGCATCGGAGACTGTGGTCGGAGGTGTCGAGCCGTGAGAGTCGGACGCGCCAGTGTGTGAGGACGAGTCGTTAACGGGTCCGCAGAAACTGCTCTCTGCGAATAACAAAGACATGACGCGTAGGGCAGTCTTGTGACGGCCTCGTGGCGACGCGCAAGACTTGATTGTCGATGTTGGCGAGGATTTGTAGGATGAGTGTAGGTTGGAGTAGCAAGGAAGCAATTAAAGGAGATTGAAGCGTGTGAGACGCGACTGGGGGCCAAAGGCTAAGAAGAGTGGCACCTCGCGTGCATGGGTAGGTAGCGTAAGTGCGATGAGAGGAACGCGTTCCAGTGAAGCAAATGCAAGAACAAACCGACAAAAAACTCTGCAGCTTCAGCACAAACCCGAGGTGTTGTAGAGGGAGTGAGACCTTGCAAGGTCGGCAGCGAGAAACAGACAGGCGTACGAGAAACGGGAGGAAGGAGGGTTTGAGAGGGTGGTGGTGTTGGCGTTGGTGAAGGTTGCGACCACACGCGACTGGACCAACAATGGAGAATGTCGCAGGGTAAGTCGGGTTGTAGGACTTGGTCGGTGCAATCAATGGGCGAGGGCGATACGACCCGTTGTTTGGCTCAAGGGAGGATCAGGAGCGACAGGAATTGAATGTCGGCCAATGGAGACACGAGTTGAGAAAGTGTTACCGCGCGTATGTGTGGGCGCGATCTCGAAACTCCTCGGAGGACTCGCGAATGCAGGGGTGATGAAGACCGTTGTTGCTGATCCAGTACTCACTCAGGCTGACACCCAGGACCGATTGAAGTTGGAGGCCAATGTTGCCACTCAGCCGAGACACGAAGCAATTCGCGGCACAGTCGAGGCGCAAATAGCACACTGACGCGCAGGAAATGCTTCTGCAAGACCTGATCAGGGAGTAAGAGCCAAAGTAGGCCGAGTAGTTGTCCCAGTTGCTTGACTCGATTGAAGAGATCGTGAACGACCGAGCTCAGCTCAGACGGAGAAATGCGTGAGAAGTACTGTAGCAGTCCAAAAGAAGTTGCAAAAGTAGTAGGCAAAGATGACCGACTTGGTATACTGGTCAATGCGACGAAGTTGTGTCGTTGGTTGATGGAATCAGGGAGTGAACACCGAACTGAAGCAAGGTTGGTGGTGAGGAGAGAACGCGAATCTTGAGGGTTCAGCCTGACGGGTCGACCTGCTAAGTGCAGCTGTGGCCCCCTGCGAATCAGCTTCCGAGCCTTCGACCTCCTGCCGACCTCTGTGGCCATCCGACACCCAAACAGTCGTGTTGCTATTGTCGTTGGTCTCAATCATTGTGCTGACTGCATTCAACCGACCTGTACTTACTTGTTCCCGATCAGCGTCACAATAGCAATGCATGTTGTTTATCATAGACAATCAATTGTCGACTCCGTTGCTGCCGGCCTACCTTTACCCTCATGCATCTTCCGGAGATGCGGACTCGTCCTTCAAGTTAACATCTTCACTGGTATTACATGGTCACAATTGTCTATTCGCTTTTATCGTGATGCCCATTTCACCATGTTATGACGCGACTAAGTCTTTACTCTACTCACCTAGTTTCAGTGAACTGAGACTTCGCTTTCGCTTGAGCGTTATTCTACCTCGTGCGCTAGCAATACGTCGTACTTGGTGAACCTGCAACAGTCGATCGCTGGAGTACAGCCTTGAATGCCACTTCTTGGGCGGTTGTATTGACTTTGTCACCACAAGTTCTTCAGTCGCTTGCACGGGGCCTACCTAACCGCGTCAATCCACCGCGACCGTCGCAGATGACCACAAACGCAAGTTATGTAGTCGCAAGCTTATTCATGCCTTTTCTACTCCTCTCGTATGTATTACGCGCAATCTTTCTCGTGCAATTGACAGCTGTACATTGTTTTCAAGCAGTCTACCTGTGACATTCGAATGATTCATCGCTCCAACTCAACCACCAACACGGCAGAGGCGCCAGCACCTACAACCTGTAATACGCTCCGTGACAGATGCAGCGATGCAGCTCAACCGCAGAAAAGTCCAGCCAGGCTGAACACGCCACCGCCCACCCCTCCAACGAGTCCAGCCACTGTACTGCCGATACTGGTGATATCTGAGCACCAGTCTCCATCCGCGGACGCACCCGTTGTTATCCTGATTGCCATATTTGCCTGCTGGTTTCCATTGTCGTCCTCGACGCGAATGATGATTCTGTTCGTTTGCAAGAACAACTCCACATCATGGTAGTCTTGAGGTCCACACATTGTCCATGTTGTGCATATTTTGTCGCTAGTGCGTTGCTCCTCAACCTCAAATGAAGCCTTGACAAGTTCCTTGGCGATGTCAACTAGGTCGTTGAGTGAGCCTTGTGCGCCTTCTTTAGCGAAAGAACCCTCCACGGAGATGTTGATGTCGTGATCTTCCAGACGAGCTTCCCCAGGAATTTGACTTGTTACGGTCAGGACATCGTCTCCATGACACCCATTGGTAGCACAATGGTCCTTGATCTTTTCAAGAGCTTCAGAGGGCTTCATGGTGCCCCAGTTTATCCTCTCCGATCCGGCGGTGATACGCACATTTCCGTCGCCTGATTCACTTTCCCAGCGGTCATCGTCGCGGATGTCAATATGCTTAACAGCAGGGCTACTGGGGAAGGCAGACACGGTCGCTGCGGCACCCAGTGAGAGGGCAGCCACAGATTTTGTCAAGATCATGATGGGCAGAACGAAATGTGTGTGCAGTGGAAATAGTGAGAGGTAAGTAGGAGAGACTCGAAAATAGGAAGAAGACTGCCTGCCTGGTGCTTTTTTGACTCAAATTTGCTGCCTCTTTATAGACGGGCGGACAGGATTTCAGCAACGGGTCATGCCATACAATTGAGATGATCCTCTCGCACAAAGTGCACTGTGGACCAACACTGTCGTCATATGCAAACATCATTCTTTTCGGACCATGCATAACCTTCTCATATTCTGAGATCTACAGCCAGCTAAAATCTTACGACTCCGTGCCAATGCTACACTTTGAGTACAAATGGAAGCTGGGCCAGCTCCTGCCAAGCTCTATGCGCCTCACCAACATGAATCGCCACGCACCGTCAGATCCTACTACCTTGGCATGGAATCATTTCCCCAAGACAAATGGGGATCAATACTATATCAGTCCATTTAGACGACCTTGTCCCTGAATTGTATGTGATGTCGAAATTTGTATCCTTATCCGGCAACCCAGCCCAGCATATATTGCGATTGCCGAGAGAAACCCTTAATCCTTGTGTGATCCTCACGTTCTTGTCCGAAGATCTGGCAATTTCTCACGATAAAACATGACGTGGATGGTGTCAGGCCCAGAGGCTTATTCAAGATCGGTGATGTCAACATACCAGGCGATGTTCTTTTTCCCGTGCCGTCACCAGCCTCCGTAGCAATGCTTCTTGTGGGCGCCTTGCAGTGGTGACCAGCCCCCTGCCTCAAAGGTTCAACAACGCCCGTCGATATTGGTGAAGGGTGTGGTAAGCTTCATTGCGGGTTATGCTAGCTTCTAAGCAGCTATGTGAAACCCGTCGGCTCCTGATGAAGATCTCATTGTGTTCTTCATTAGCTACGCCGGATGAACCATCATAGGAGCTAGCCATGGCTCGGGTGGGGATACTGCCAGGGTTGGCCGAACTTTCGCAGAATGCTCGAGCTCTTTGTAGCAAAGAAGTCCAGAGTCAGAACGACTCTGGAAATTTCCAGGAAGAGCTGCAGGTTGTCCTAGTTACGACAAGAAAGTTGTTGCCAGGACCAGTCGTTGATCTTGACTTTGTACGTGCGGGCTGCTTATAAGCACTGTGTTTATCCACATTTTCGCTGTTATTTTCACAGTGCGTCACCTGTCTGCACTGTGCTGCTCTGCCTACCCCAGCCCTGTCGCATGACGCCAATCTCGATCGCGGCCCAGATTGCGACTTGTCAGCGACAACAACGACAGCACACAAGCAACATCTTTAACGACGAGAGCTGCCATCGCGACTGATCGATCTCCAGTGCAGGGCTAGGCGCGCGAAGAATATCATATCGTCTGCTCGAGTCCGACAAAGCCCGGATCACCATGTCGCCATGCCTCGACGTCGAATCCAGAGCAAAGAACCCGCGACCCGCTGGGCGGTGTTGATCATTCCCATTATTCTCCTCGGCGCATTCGGGTTCGGCACATATGCGATTATCTACCATCTTTGCGGTAAGCGACATGGGATAATTCATACTTAGATCCTTGCTGAACTTTCTGTAGTCCAGTATCTTATCCGTCAACGAGGCGAGACCGGCCTCGCAACAGCTTTCCTCGTCCTCTACGCCATATTCTTCCCGCTTACGATCGCACCATACCTTCGCGTTTTCTACACTGCGCAAACAAACCCCGGCGCTGTACCATGGACGGACGACAGGATACGAGAGGAGGAAGAGAAAGAGAGGAACAGGCACCTCAAGCCGAAACGTAGCTGGTGGAAGAAGCCAAAGCCAGAGGACGCCGAGTCTCGACCATGGAACCCGCCGGACCAGAACCCCGACAGTCCCGGACTCGAGAACTTCTACAGCAAGAACGTGTTTGTTTGCGAAGGCGATGGGAGGCCGAAGTGGTGCTCCGAATGCAGGTCCTGGAAACCGGACCGTGCGAGTCATTCATCAGAACTGGGTCGTTGCATTCGAAAGATGGATCATCTATGTCCCTGGGTAGGAGGCATGGTGTCCGAGACTTGTACGCGATTCCCCTGCCACTTGCTGTCATGCAACCACTGACCACTTGTAGCTTTCAACTTCTTCTTCCAGTTCACATGCTGGTGCCTTTGCTACTGCATCGTTTGTCTCGCGTGCTCAGCCTACTGCTTGACCAAGCAAAGGCAGGAGCCTGGGGGTCTCGATGGTGTCACAGTAGGGGCCATTGCTCTTTCGGCGTTCTTTGGCTTCTTTGCGTTTGGTATGACCGGGACGTCTGCAAATTTCGTGTTTCAGAACAAGACAAACATCGACTTGTTGCGGAAAGATCACGTCCATCAACTGGCTGTGCGCGTCCCAAGAGGGACACGATCAACTTCAGAGTACCAGACAATCACATATCCTCTGACACAACCATCGGGCTGGCCTGCGGCGAACGCGCAGATGAATGCCGACGGTCAGACGTCATCCGATTCATCGACCGCCACGAGAGATCAGCAAGCGAGTCGAACATTTGCAATCCTCAGAACAGAAGCAGGCGAGAATCCATGGGATCTTGGCTACTATGGCAACTTCAAAGCCGTGATGGGCAACACTCTATGGGAATGGATACTTCCTATCAAGCACTCGCCGTGTTGTAACCACGACAGCATGGATAGCGACTACAAATTAGGACCCCTCGTGGAAGAGTTGGCAACGCGGGTGAACCTGCCACGGAAGCGCAGCAAGTCGGACCACGCGGTGGAAATGACACAGACGAGCATAGCAGATCGACTAGCCTAGCAAGCGCTGATTGACAAGCATCGCATGGAGTTGGTTGAGAAGCACAGTATAGGGTTGATTAAACAACATCGTACGGCGTTAATTGCGAAACATCACATGGAGTATTTGACATACGGGTTGGTTCAGGATTTCGGGTTTACGCGGCACGGCCGAACACAGCGTTGCGTCACAAAGTGACAAGCCGACATGGTCATTTCTTTTCGTTTAACTTTAGGTAGCTCATAATAATGCTCTTCTCAGAGCGTCTTTTCGGTATTGTTCCTCCTGGCCGCATGCGACCTTTGCTCACCTGTATCGATAGAAGTATATACCGAAGCCAACCGCTGCTAAGGCCATGGTCCAGCGAGTCAAGCCTGTTCGCAGTTTTTCTGACGTGAGCGATCCGACGGCGTCTGCATCGTTGATCTTTGGGAACGGGACGCCCTCCGGCACAGGTACGTCCAAAGCTCGACAAAGCGGCTCCCACCCATCCTTGACGGAGACGAAGAAGAGCCGATCCTCCGGAATATGCTCCTTGAGCAGGCGCACATGCTCATTGTACGTCTTGCTTGTGGGTACTGTGTCCTCGCCAAACAAGCCTCCCATCATACGACGAACGCCAGCGATGAAAGCCGGGAAATAACGAATGGTCGGTATAGGCCATAGTACAATCCGAAAGACAGTAAGCAGAAGCGGCAGAAATGTATCACTCAACATGCGCATACTCTTCTCCCAGCTTTCCACATCTCTCGCTGAGCAGATGAACTTTGCATCGGGGTACATTTCCGGCAAGTCCTTTAGGTATGCGTACAACGGGCAAACATCATTCACGGCCGCGAAACCGTCGAGTCTCTCGCGGATGATGTTCCTGTTGTCTTCGTGCAGTTTTGGGTCATTAGTTGGCCATTGGTCGAATAGTTTGATCCAACTTTTGACTTCGTATTCTGGGCCACGGATGACTTGTGTGCCGCCGTGGTAGACTGGCTTGTTGAGGAGGATTTCGAGGGCGGCGGTCAATGAGGAGGTGCCGGTCCGCATGAGACCAACGCCGACGACCTGTAGGTTTGTGCCCGGTTGAGGGCGAGAGTATTCTTGACCCATCGTGATGGTAAGATTTTGGTGTAAGTGTAGATATGAGGTTGGTTCAAGATGAAGGTCACGGCCGCTCAGCGATTCTGCGAAAGAGCGAGCGCAAGTTTCTCTGAGAGTCTCTGGCTTTTGCATCTATGTCGAGCACTCATTTATATAAGGCAGGTATCCATCTTTACCTCGCGCTTTCGCGAAGTCGCGAAATCGCTTCCTGAGGCTGCTGTGGAGTCGAAGCCAAGAACTCCTCATCCTTCGGATGGTCGCTCGCCTCATTGGCGCTGCAGATATTCAGTGGACAGAATCAGCCTATTACTTGTCAATTGCATGAGTGTATGATCCCGCGTATTCGGGCTGTCGGAGCAGAGCCAATGGCCGTGTCTGGTTTCCGACGGGGACCCTGGATCAGCAGTCAACACTGAGCGCGAGGGTCACAATAACAGGGCTCGAATGTTTGACATGGAACATGGCTTGGCTTTCTCTCGCACTCAGACTACCAGTCAGTAGCTTTTGCGATATCATATGCCACGGTCGCGAGGCATGCTTGCATGTTACAGTTGCACAGGCGGCGTTCTGCCAGTAACATCGTACTTCTCTCGACCTGGATGGAATTCGAAGCTGAACGCATCTCTTCTAGGACGTGGACCGGAAGAAGACACCGGCACTCTCTCATTGAGCTTCCAAAATGTTGCGCAGGCTTGATCTTGATTTCTCAGGCGATGTGCCTACCCTGGAACCTCCCCTAGACCAACACTCGAGGCTGCTCAGTCTAGATACCTACTTTATCCAATAGCAAGCCGTTGGACTTGAAATGTCTGCTATATGACAAAGTTGACTGGCATGTCGTCATGGGTTGCTCTAAGTTCGTTGGCTTAGACTATTGATATCCGGGCTGTGAGCTAGGATCACACAATTGCAAAAGGCTCTGGTAGTTCTGACACTCTAATTCAAGCAATTCAAGTATCGGTTCAAGCCAGTACGCACACGATTGAAACGATTTGAATGACATATAAATCTCCTTTTTCTCTCAGTGTATTGTTCAGGGCAGGAATGAATGAAGAAAACTATTTTGTTCATCTAGTGGTCCCTTGGGTTCGCCAGTCTCATCCTTGGTGCTGTCACCAATTGAAGTCAGACTCCACTGTCCATCAGCGTCATGGCCGCTGATCAATCGCGATCGCGCGCGTTAGCACACTGAGATCTCGGCGCGTTTTGACCCGCTTGCGGTCCGCCTCGAACTACCTACGATCAAGTTGACGTTGACATCTGACGAATGGCCTGTCCTCTCATCATTCTTCTAGCTTGAATGCCAACGAACAATCTCTCATCCGCTGCGGACTTGTGACTACAAAGCCTGTCAACTTCTTGTCACAAGTGCTTCCGATAGCGTCATCCATCCGGGAACACAACATTCGTGAAAGATCGGCATTCACTGTTCACCTCATAGCATAATATTGCAAGCCACTGTCTGGTGTTGAACCCCGACCATGTTGTATCTGACGGCCACTGGCTACCGGGGGTGAGAAGCTATTACACTTCCCCTTGTCCAGCGAGGGGTCTCTTCTCTGCCAGCGGCCCCGGGCTTGCGCTGTGGAGGGCTCATCATGTCTTCCCAAGTTGCGGATATCCCGTCATCGCCGGGAATGGGCGCAAAGCGACGATCACGCTTCACATATCGACAATTATCACAACTTCCGTCCTATCAAACCTCGAATCCGCTACGAGTGGTTGCGCATATTGATCTCGATGCTTTCTACGCCCAATGCGAGATGGTTAGACTTGGGATTCCTGAAGACAAACCACTCGCTGTGCAACAATGGTGAGGAATCAACGGATTCTACGGATACTCAAGTAGTGATTGCTGACATAATGTGCAGGCAAGGCCTGATTGCTATCAATTACCCGGCTCGAGACGCCGGGATTGGCCGTCACTGCGACGTCTCAGAAGCCAAGAAGCTTTGTCCCGAGCTTATTGCGCAGCATGTGGCGACATGGCGGGAGGGAGACGACAAATGGGCATATAGAGACGATGCTGCCGCAAACATCTCGAAAGACAAAGTGTCGCTCGACCCTTACAGACTGCAATCCCGCAAGATTCTGGCTCTGATTAAGGCATTCCTTCCCGCCGACAAGCAGAAAGTCGAAAAGGCCAGCATCGATGAAGTATTCCTAGACTTGTCTGCGCACATTCATTCACTGCTTCTGGAGCGCTTTCCAGAGCTTTCAGGCCCGCCGCCATACGACGACCCCACAGAAAAGCTTCCCTTGCCATCAGTGACGGCACTCGATTGGCAAGCAGATGCTTTGGTTGATCTCGACGAAGAGCAGGAGGCAGTCGACCCTGACTGGGATGATGTGGCCATTCTCCTCGGCTCTGAGATTGTACGTGGCATCAGGGCTAAGGTTCGGGAGGAGCTGCATTACACTTGCTCCGGAGGCATTGCACACAACAAATTAGTGAGCAAATTGGGATCTGGGTTCAAGAAACCCAACAAACAGACGGTGGTCCGTAGTCGGGCTGTTCAGTCATTCTTGGAAGGCTTCAAGGTCACCAAGTTTCGCAATCTCGGAGGCAAACTTGGTGAGCAATTGACGTCCAGCTTTGGGACGGAGAGTGTGAAGGAGTTGCTGCAAGTCCCGCTCGAACAGATGAAGCAAAAGTTGGGAGAGGAGACTGGGCAGTGGATCTACAATACTATTCGGGGGATCGACACCAGCGAGGTCAACTCACGAACTCAGATTAAATCGATGCTCTCGGCCAAGTCGTTTCGACCGACTATCGGCAGTCCAGATCAAGCTATCAAATGGCTTAGGATCTTTGTGGCCGACATATTCGCACGCCTGGTCGAGGAAGGTGTGTTAGAACACAAACGGAGACCTCGAAGCATCATTTTACATCACCGCTATGGCGGTAAGCCTCGACCGGACCAGGATCCGCGACGATTAGAGACGCGATCAAGGGGCGAGGCCATCCCCTCCGGAAAGACACTCGACGAGGAATTGCTATTTCGATTAGCTAAAGATCTGCTGGGACAGATATCAGCAGAAGACCGTGCTTGGCCATGTTCGAATCTGAGCCTCAGCGTCAGTGGATTCGAGGAAGGTGTCAAAGGGAACATGGGCATTGGGGCATTCCTCGTCCGGGGAGAAGAGGCGGAGTCTCTCCGTCAATCTACCCCAGAAGCCCGACTACCACCTGACGATGCCCAACATCAGAACAAGAGACGGAAGGTGGAAGACGGTGGTATACGACGTTTCTTTGGGAAAGGAGACTCGGTGCCCGAGGATCTCGATCATAACACATCAGGAGGCCGCGATTTCGAAGGCGAGACCGTCGAAGCGACCGCCAATAACAACCAACCTATGCATGATCAAATGCAACTTGAAAGTGGTGCTCATGATTCGCCGACTAACGATTCAGAGTATGATCCCAAATCCTCAACACGGAGCGCATTGGTCTGCTCGCGATGTCAGGCCACGTTCGATTATGCAGAGGAGCTGCAGAGCCACGGAGACTGGCATATGGCCAAGGATCTCCAGGATGAGGAACGCGTAAGGAGCGTCGCTGCCCCAGAATCGTCCTCATCCTCTCTCGGGATGTCAATTCGCTCCGCAAGTGGGCAACAGAAGCGAGGTGGCCGTGGTGGACGCGGCCGTGGTAGAGGCGGTAAAGCGGAGCAGGGCCAGAGCAAGTTGAAATTTGGCTGAGGCCGGCTTGAATCTGCAGATACCCGACTGCAACTCGAGTTACAAGTGCATGAGGTCCTGCCTCACGCGATTATGTATGGTGCCGATGGCTCTTCGATCTGTTGTGCGAGACACCGAAGCGAGCTACCCTGTCAAGCAAGACACGAAGAGCAAAGCTGGGCGTGCCCCTGCGCATATGCAAAGGTTGAGAGCTATCGTGCATACAGTGCTACGATAGACTTACCGTTCTTGCACATTTGAGATATCTGAAGTCGTACCATGACGCAAGGCGTGGAGGTGGATGATGGCTTATACACACCGCCTCATGTCAACGGACCACAATTTTCATACTGCGCAGCAAGAATGAGTTGTTCACGATGCTCCTATCATGTCGATAGTGCGAGGCCACCGGTGAGCTCGGTGAGATGCGAAGGTCAAATTTTCAATCCCGATACTCATGGCGTTGAAAGTGATCGACTTGCAAGATCACGTACAACCTACCTTGGAGGTCAAGGGAGCGGGGAACCGGAGCGATGCCCGACGGGGTGACCTACCAAACTGCTAGGGATGAGTCGGCACACCGTGACGACGTGCATACACGTCTGGATATGGGTAGGGGTATTGATCGGGCTGATTGGTGGTGATTCGAGGGGAAGGATTGGCTGGCGTACTTTGTCCCAATCAGCATGCTGAGATGCCGAGCCAGCTTTCATGCTGAGCACTCATTGGTCTATAAATCAGAACACAGAGTCAAAATCAGTGCGCCTGCGACGTATGGCTTCATTGGGCGTCGTCTCTCAATAGGTATGGTGAGGTAGGTAGGCAGGACAGATTGGGCTGGGCCGCATACCTCTAGTTGGTACCCAACGTGCCGGCAATTACCCTGCATGACGAGGTCTGGTGTCTCCGTTCCCAGTGACCACGTCTCAAATTCTGAGCGGTCAATGATCAAATGTCATTATTCTTACAGACCCTTGCCAGCATGCTTCGATGCGTGCAGCTTCGCCAGCCTCGATGCGATCGGAGACAAAAGGCGGTTGGTGGTCCTCAATGCTCACAGGGTTGAGAGTACTTGGTAATTTCCACCCAACCTCACGACCCTGGTCGTGGCTTAAGGTTGGTACTAGAACGACGGGTAGAAGTCGATTTGGCAGATTCACGACCGCTGTCTGATCCTGGCCCTTGTCTGTTCTATCGGCAGGTCATGTCTGTGATCTGGGGACGCGCACGCACAGGCCCCTGTAATGTGATGAACGACGTCACTCACAAGAGGGCATAAGCCATAAAAAAGCAAAGAAGGGGTCATGTTGGTTGGTTGTGCGAAACCCGTGCCGTCATCGTCATAGTTGCGTATTGGAGCTGTAGTGAACGAAGAGAAGAACTAAAATGACTGACAGGCGGGTCTTCCCGGGTTGATCCTCGTTCCCAGATAAGGCAACCAGAGGAAAGCAGAGGTTGAGAACGATCAGTCAGCTGCAGGCTCACACTTTGAACGAGGCCAGCTGGACTGCAGCTGTCGCTCTGTCCCAATGGAGCGACCGAACAGCACATCAGTGCTGTATTCGCCACCATGAACAGGCTTGACCCTTGCGGCAGACAGCCTGATGCATTTGTTGGGCACTGGGCTTTCGGGCAGGGCCAGTGAGAGAGGGAGGAAGAAGACCGAGACTTGGTAAGGTGCAGCAAGCATCGCGGCCCAACGTGGTGGATCAGCAAGGCAGCATCGTGAGCTTTCGCGCGTACAGCCGCTCGCTCTGGCTCTTGCTGCTGGTCGTTGAGTGCAGAGAAACGTGTCAAAATTGTCACTTGTGGTTGCCGTCGTCAGATCTGGCTTCCTTCTTGTCATCCGACGCTGTCTTCAATCTGATATTTCGTCTCGCCTTACTGTCGCTGCAAGGACAACACTTCGTACAGTGCATCGCAGCGCATCGCAGTGCAGCACAGTGCGTTGAGGCAGCGCAGTGTGGCTGCGATGTGCCCCTCTTTTCCTCTCACAGCCCCTCTATCAACCACTGCCTGTCCCTGAACCCGCCCCTCTCCTCGCCCCTCCCGCGTCCTCTGACCAGACTGCCAACCCCACCTCATGAACTCCCTCACAAGTACCGCCGGCGCAAACTCTCCGCTGATGTGTACCTGACCGATACCCAATCTTGCCTGGCACCACCATGTTCCACCGCCAGCGCATCGCTTCACTTAGTGGTGGTGTGCACACTAGAGCAGCCGCTGCCCATTCACTGGCGCTGGTGCAACGGGCCCGACCGTCAAACCGCCGGGTCCATTTCTCCCCGTCCAGCCACTGAGAGCTGTCGCCTGGGCTCCTCCTGGCGGAAAGGTGGCCTGCCACGAGGGCCGCTGATGCTGTGGCCGCCTGATCGTTTCGTCTTATCCTGCCGAGTTTTATTGTTTCTTGGGTGGTCCAGTCTCGCCTGCCCTGCTCTGGTCTGTTGCTGCCTTCTATGCCCAAAGTCCCTCCCCTTGCTCAGCCCTCCCACCTTTCACCTTCCCCCCTGCTACCATCGCTCGACTCTTTTCCTTGCCCTCTTCCCACCATCAGCTCGATCTCGGATTTACTTCCTTCTACCTCCCCATATCTCTCTTCAACGTCGACCGTCGTGAACCTTCCCATCGACCATAGTAATAATACGACCTCCTTTTCTCCAACCTCATCTCGACTGCGCATTCCCTGACAGCCCTGATCTGCTGCTCTGCGCTTCTTTGCGACGACGGTCATCTCCCCGCTTCTCACCCCTGCCGCCCGACCACGGACGCTCACACAACCCAATCACACAAAATGGCAAACAGGTCATCAAGAACGGCACCGCCGACATCGAGCAGCAGACAGAATGAATACTTCGTCCCTCGCGATGGGATCGATCGCGAAGTCATCTCTGCCGATATCTGTCGCTACTTGGGCAACGACGCTCTCGTTCGCCCAGGCATGTACGAGGTGAGACATACCACTAGCCCCTGCTGGCTCCCTTCCTTCTTACCGTATGGTCGGGCCTTGTCGGTGCCTTGGTCGGATGCGTTGCAATGCCGGACGGCTACGATGTGTTGCATCCTCGATATCTGACTAGACCTGGACATTGGAAGAGCGGATATTTCTAGAGGCAGCGGCTGATCAGCTTACCACAGAACCCCGCGAATGGCCAAGTCACCCACGGGTACTACATCACGGCCTACCGAAACTTGACCACTGCCATGATCGAAGACCTGAAGGCTGATTCAGCCCGATGGGAAAATGAGAGGCGAGCGCAAAACTCGCGTCACTCCTCTGGAGGTAGCTTCGCACCGAGAGAAAAGGGAGGACATCCTGCTCGAGCTGCATCTAACTCACCTATAGTGTCCTACCATCAGTCAGAGACGCATCAGTCTCGCCAACACTATGGACCATCCACAGACCAGCCGGCGGACCCTTATGCGCGTGGTGATCCAAACCAGCGTTACCCAGGAACAGGTGCCCCCGGATACTCAGGTTCCACCCCAAACTACCAGGCTGCCCCTTCAGCACCGCAGGCTCAATCACATTACCCCCCAGGATATCCATACCAGCAGTCAGGCCAAACCTCCAACAATGATCCTCGCTATGCATCCCCCAGTGGAAACCCCATGATGCCCCCTCCCCAGCCAGGATACCAAGACCCCTATGTGGCCACTGGAGCAAACATTAAGACCTCCCGCAGTGGATTCAACTCTAGTAGCAACGATCAGTATGCCAGGTCATCAGCCGCTCCTCAGCCTTCATCGTATGCTACATCGGGCCCTCAAGGATCCGGTTACCCAGGTGCTCCCGGATACTCATATAACCAGGTGCCCACGTCGGCTGCGCCCGGCTACGCTTCCACAATTCACCCACAAGACCCCTTCATGGGAAGAGGTACGTCTTGAAATCCATGCCTCGCCCGGCATTGGCCATTGACCCTGACTGAACAGCTTCCCCAGGTGGTCAACCTGGCCAACAGCCTGGCTACTCTGGACAGCAGCCGCCGCAGCAGCCCCAATATGCGCAACCACAACAGCAACCACAGTATGTGCAGCCATTCAGCAAACGCCGATCAGATCTCTAACGGTTCACAGACACCCCTCTGACCGCCACCGCAGCAGTCGTCGCTAGAGCTCGCCCTGGATAGTGACTGTTCCCATTACTCCCTCAGCTCCGCTGTTCTCACCTCTCTACCCTTGGTTCTTCTTCCGTTTGGATCTCCCCGGATACTCGTAATGACCTGGAACCGGCGTCTGGACTATTTGATTTTTACTACACTGGCGGCCTGGATCCTTTTTTGATATGACCATGGATTTCCTTTACAGTTGCTCATGACTCTTGGACCCTTTCATCGGCGATCAAATACCTTCCGTGGACTACCTTTCGTTGCAAACGAGTTATGCATCTTGATTCCTGGATATCTGCAGCATCGACTGCGAATGACCAAAATGTCATTACCTCGAGATCCGTTGGACTCGATACTTTGGAGGCACGCTGCGCCCGCAGTGCTCTATGCCATATACGTTGGTTGCGACGAACGTGTCGATACTAAACCATCTCGTACCTTTGGACGATATTTGTTTTGCATATTTTTCGTGCACTTGGATTCTGGCGTCGGTTTGGAAAAGGAGCACCCGTTGTTAGCTCACTGGAGGAGGTTTGTTGTCACATCTTGCTGCCCGGACTGGTCTAATGGACGTCGCTGTTTGTTCGCCTGCTTCTTTCCACCATGGACTGGCCTCGTTTTCTGCATCATGACCGCGGCATCCGATCTGCTGGAGATGGTCCTCTCCAGTATCGTCCCTTGGTGATCTAATGAACGAATAGGCGTCCGGGCAGTGAGGTAAGTTGAACGATTTGTACATATTCTCAGACCTGAAAGGATCTTTACCCTTATTCTCAATTCCGCTTGGCCACTCTATCCGGGATGTTCTCATTCTACGTCTCCACGATCGCGCGCATGTACTAATATAACAGCCGAATCTCATCACCAAGGCACACACATGGATGCCAGGACTACTCTTGCCACGGATACACAACCTGAAAGGACAATCATCTGGTACTTCCCTGGACTATCTCTCCCCGGAGCAGGCAACGGCGCGATTCTTGTGAACCTGGAATACTTCTTCGGGCCACGGTCTTTGACCACCCCTGCCGTGCTGTAGTCTGATACATGCACATGCCCAATTTGGCAATCCTCTACCTGGACATTGTAGGTATCCTGCCTTCGATGGCAGCGAAAATTCTGATATTTTGGTTGGACTTCTTCTCCATCGACCCCTTGGACACCCCTAGCCTCCTCAACCCTCGTCGGATACACACAGCTCATAGCCAAGCCTGGCGACGCAGCCACCATGGAGACCTGGATGACCGTTGACTGGGTTCTTGGACAATCTCACACTGGCTTAGTTCGCAGGACCCTCTTCCGCCAAATATTGGATGTGATATGAACAATTACCCAAAGCTCCTTAGGATAACGAGCCATCTTGGTTAAACCAGTCGACATTCGCGTCGAGCCAACCCGGTCGTGGACGCAACCCGGACTTCTGGACACGTAGATACCTCATTCGGACTTTGACGTTGGTAACACAGGATTCTCCTCGACTCGGTACCTTGGGATTTGCCTTAGCACCTGGACTTGAGACCAGGACTCGGAACCCAAACGGAACCCAAACTCAACGTGATCTGGGAATTGGCCCGGACGAGCTTCAAGCGGCCTTGTTTGGAATGGCTGGGGCGACTTTCTTTATGACGGAGCTCTTGTGGACTTCTCAGGCTTGCATGAGATGGGCTTGGATTGGTGTACCAACGGCGGTGTGACTTGGGATCCTGAAGGCTGTACTGATGATTGTCGATCAGGTGGGGGAACGAAGCAGATGAATGTGAAGGACTTGATGATGAAACAAACTGCCGAGCCATCTTCATGGCCCTTGATCGAAAACTTGTGCCATGTGACGGCAACCCGCTATTTAAAGTACCCATATAAGAGGGCTATCTCCCATCGCTGAAGCAAGGTGGTGGTGAATTTCTCCCTAGACACAGGAAACAGGCCTCTACTTGAACCAAGCAAGCAAGAGGACAAACAATGCACAGTGGTCTCTCTAGCATTTGATCGTTTTGCGTCAACCTCTTCAACTGAAGGAAGCAAGGAAATCAGAAGTGGGTTCAGTAGGGTACCAGCGAGACGGCCGACCAAGTCCATTAGCTCAACAGCGGTGGACCCGAAACGCTCATGGTTTATCACAATGCGGGGAGATGCTCCTTGGACTTGAAGAGGAGTAACAGATTTAGCGTAACTTTTAGCTGGTCAGGGGAGTCACTGCGCGCGTGGAGAAGAAGTCCGGGGCAGTTGCCGACCTGGCGGGATCAGTTTCTACGTCCCAAGAATTGGTTTCCCATCCTTTCCCAATAATCGGATTCCATTCGCTTCGAGTTTAATTCACCGAAGCCGTCTTGTCTCTGCTGGGATGAGCCACGAATTAACACCACATCTATTTGTTAGACTCTGGATCTTGATCTGATCATCCTGCACTCCTGAACAGCGCAATGTCACAGAGGCGATCCGAGGTCGCAGCCAGCGCCACCACCCCATCCTCGCTTCCCCAATCTCACCAGCAACTACCAGCACGTCGGCCCGCGCGCTCAAAAACAGGATGCAATACCTGTCGCGTCCGCAAAGTACGATGTGACGAGACTCGCCCCCGCTGCTCTCACTGTTTCCGTCTGAACCTCGAGTGTCGATGGCGCCCCTCACCCAGCGCTACTGCTGTTGCAGCTGTCGCCGCTTCTCGGAGGCTTGATGGGAGTACAGGGACAGCACAGAATAGAGGTGGCGCACTGACTGGTACGGCTACGAGTGGTCAAGATGGGAATGCGAAGGGGGCGAGGAAGTCGTTGTCACCGCAAAGTAGTGGTGAGGACGTAGGGGATGGGATTGGGATGCAGCAGAACCTGGGGGCGATGGATCAGATGTTTGACTATGCGAGCTTTATGTGGGATGCTATGCCGGCGGTGTTTGGACAGTTTAGTCCTGAGTGGCCTGCTCCTGTTGAACCGGCCATGAACAGCGGGCTTTGGAGGGTCAGTATCCTCATTTCAGGGCACAACCATTCAGAGGGGCTTACTTTCAAGAACAGTACAACAATGGCCTCACGAATGAAACTGGTAATCCGCCTCTGGACTCATATATGGGTGCACCGCCAGGCTACCATCTAGTTCCATCAATCCAGGACTCAAGCAGAGGAGTCGAAACTCAACCGACGCCTCTTTCTCTGCCCGGAGGACACACAGAAGATCGCCATATCATGGACTACTTCATCCGCACAATAGTTCCGCCAATTTTGGCCGAGGTCGAGACTCAACGGCGATGGTCATCAATGCGTCAAGTCCTCATGTCCATGTCCAATTCCTCAGAGATGGTCCGCTGCGCCATACTCGCGTTCTCCAGTCTCTTATATCACAAACAGGCGGCCTCCTCGTCTATGCATGCACAAAGCCATTACGACAGGGCTGAGAGAGAGATTGCTCTCGCGGAGAAGCATTCGCCGTTGACAGAACAGAGGGGTCAAAGGACGAACGTTCTTGCCACTTTGTTCTTTTGAGCTATACTGATATTCTTCAGCGACGGGTGAGCTATGCGCACAAACATCTCGAGCAGGCATATAATATCTTCCGACAAGGCACACAGGTCCTTCAACCGATCGAGGTGCGGCTGTTGTCGTGGTTGCGATTGCTCGATGCCAGGGTCGTCTCAGCTGGAGGCAAGGGTTTGTTCCTATCAGACAATTCCGAGGCGCTTATTGTCGTGCAGCCGTCACCTGCTAGTATTGGTGATGAGCCTGACGATGCGAACTCGAAACACGAAGAGATAGCCGAACAAGATGTTGAAGACGTGCTCTTCCAGGCTTTGTATCACCCTGGCATCGTCTTTTTCCAGAAAGTGCAGAGCTTCATGGGAAGGATCTCGATGATTGACCTCTGGCACCGATCAAGAGGCACGATTGAGGATGAGACGGAAGTCATGAACATTGCATCTCGAATCTCAAAGGATCTCAGGGCTCTTTATGAGGAACGGCCGGTGCTGATGGACCATGCCATCGCTGGCACTCTGAAACCTCCTCACGTATCCGCGAACCTGGCCTACACAATCACACGAGCCTTCCGAACCTACCTCGCAAACTACCACGCGAGTAAAGTCCACCTCCACCGCGTCGCCTACAAATCCCTCCCTCTGGCCCACGAAACCGTCGAAGCCCTCTCCCAGATCCGGAACCTCACACGGTCTATGGTCGAAACCCTCGAGCCTGGCTCTGCACTGCCTGTCAGTCAACTTTGGCCGTTACTCATGTTGGGTGTGGAAGAGGCCGATCTGGGTGAGAGAGCTTGGATCAAGGAGCAGATCTTGAAGATGGAGAATGTGGCTACGAATGCTAGGATCACGGCGCAGGTGTTGGAGGAGGTGCAGAACAGGCAGGACAGTCAGAACGCGAGGGTGGATATTCGGTCGGTGATGCACGATATATTTGATTCGTGCTTCGCCATCATGTAGATCTACAATTGTTGCTGTACAGAATACACAATCACATACAACTGCAGAATGTTGTAGTGATGATGTTGCTTTTATTCCTTCTTTGGTGAACTAATAACTTTTTTATGCCTTCTTGATCAGGTGTGCATTCACTGGGGTTATCGGCTTGTCACCGCTCAGCACCGCCAGGACATTCTTCATCGACAGAGCCTCAAACCCACTCGTCGTCTCGAATGCACCGCCAGCGTTATGACACGTCAACGTCGCCCGTCTGTGGTTCGCCAGTCTTTGGTTCACATGCGGCTCATTCCCATGGACATCCAGTCCAACGGCGTACAACGCATCGCTCTCCAGAGCATCAGCCAATGCCTCCTCATCGATGAGCGCGCCACGAGCAATGTTAACGACTCGACCGCCCTTCTTGATCTTGGGAATCGTCTGCTTGTTGAGAATCTGACCGCCAGATCCTGGTGCTGCAAGGACGATGCAGTCTGCCTGACCAAGCAGAGTTTCCAGATCGGGGACTTGACTTGCACCACCAAGCTCAGCTTCTTGCTCGGCCGACTTTCTGAAGAGATCGTGATAGATGATCTTCATGCCAAAGCATCGATGGGCTTTGACTCCGATGCGAAAACCGATGTTGCCGAGTCCGACGACGCCGAGGGTGAAGCCTGCTGGGTTGTGTGCGCCGACGGGCTGGTTCTTGTGCGCATCCAGCCATTCATCAGCATTATTCGATCGCGCCGCCATATTGCTCCATTGCAAATTGCGAAACACCGATATAATATGATAAATCGCCATATCAGCCACAGCCTCCGAACTAGCCGCCGCACCATTACAGTACAAGATCCCCGCCTCAGCCAAAAGATCAACATCAGCCCAATCATACCCAGCCCCAGCCGATGCAAAGAGCTTCATCGACTTGGGGAGGAGAGGGATCATTTCTTTGTCCCAGCGACCCATTTCACCGCCAGAGTTCCAGAAGGGACGGAAGACGGCTTGGAAGTCGCCCCATTTTCGGTCGCGCAGGGATTGTAGCCAGGAGTCGCGTTGGCGCTCGGCGAGGGTTGGTTGGATTACGTTGAAGGTCTGTTGGAGCTGAGCGTAGAGGTCGGGGTTAAACTCGATGTCGTCTCCGAGATGGAGGATGGTGGGTTTTGAGGATGTCATGATGGGTCTTGACTGATGCAGATGTCTGAAGCTGCTGTCCGTTCAATCAGGGATGTCAGGGCGACGTCTGGGTGATGATGATGTGAACGAGATTGGTCGAGGTATGTTGGCTCTGAGGATGCATCAAGCGAACGTAACGCTTATTCTAGAGCACTGGCTAATTACGTTCATCCAACTGCAGCAGCACTCTGCGGCGTCCACCGCTCACTCTCTTGGGTTTATTACCGCCGTTGCGGAACTCTATCCATCCGTCGCAACCCCTCGCAACACATTGTACTTTTCTTGCATTGCCGATGCGGTATCGGTGATGCGTACAAATGCCAAGATAGACCCCGCGTACTCCCTCCTATTCCCAGAAGATGAGCGAATCCTTGCCGACGCGGAGTTGGAGATTGGGGAATCGCCGCCCTGTCCTCATGACTCGCAAAGGCCTTACTGTGCCGCTGGTCGGGCGCGTTGACTGACTCCCCACAACGTCCCCCGCATCGTCGCTTACGCTAAAGTCATCGTGCCAGGCGAGGATTGTTGGAGACATGCTTCCTTGTGGATCTGCATCGGCTACGCTAATGACCCCTGTTGAAGGTCTCAGTGCTTGTTCGGCAGTCCTACAATGGCGACCAAATTCTCCAATCAGCCAGGCTTCTTGGAAGTGTCAATCTCGCGATACGATGGAAACTGACTGGAGCCACGTTGGGAACTTGGTGCTTTGGTCCTTAGCAATGGCTCAAATGACCGTCGCTCGCGTCTTGCGGTGGAGGGGCTCAATTCTACCTAGGCGATGGAGGGGCTCACTCCGGGACCGGAAAGAAATGTCCAAGAAGTCATCCGATCTGAGGCCTTCAAGGAAGAGAATGGCATGTGCTCGGCGTGTCGAGTGCTTATCATTTGCAACGGGACATTTGGTGCATGTTAGTGGATAACAGCAACTTGATCCTTTGTCTTGTTTCTGGTTCAACTTTCTTGAAGTGCCTAGAACCTCTATCATTGATTCCCTTTTGACTCTGTTTTGATCTCAAATCGACTCCCAGGACAACTTCATCTACGTTCGAGTCTTTCCTCAAGCGTGAATCGGACTTTCAGATCATTCCTCGCCGTCGTCCAATCACATACACAATGGGTTCAGTTTCACACGCCAGATCCTTTCCTCCGGGAGTCCACGTCCCAAGTCTGACTTGGTTCGAGGGCACCAAGGAGCAAGGTATCGACTGGGCCGTTCAAGGACAACACTTGAACTTCCTTGTCAAGTCAGGTTTACACGGAAGTACGTCTCTCCAAGCTTGAAGTCGAAGCTGTTCACAGTAACGGGCACATACTAATATGGTTCCTTGCAGTCGTCATTGCAGGCACAAATGGCGAAGCCGTCACACTGAGCCTCAAAGAGAAGGCTGACCTCGTCAAGCTCACTCGCACCATCGCCAAAGAACAAGGCCGCCCCGACCTCCCCATCACACTCGGCTGCGGCGGCGCAACTACCCAAGCCGTCATCGCCGAAACGCAACTCGCGGCCGAATCCGGCGCGGACTTCGCCCTCGTCCTCGTCCCCAGCTACTTCCACTTCGCCATGAACCAGGACGCCATTGTCACCTTCTTTCAAGAGCTCGCTGATGCTAGCCCCGTGCCTATTGTGATCTACAACTTCCCTGGTGTTGTTGCGGGTCTGGATTTGAACTCGGAGATGTTGTCGAGATTAGGCAAGCATCATAATATTGTTGGTGTTAAGCTGACTTGTGGTGGAATTGCTAAGGTGGCGAGGATCAAGGCTGAGTTTGATCCGAAGGAGTTTTGCGCGTTGGCTGGACAGAGTGATTGGCTTGTCCCAGCATTGTCTACTGGTGGCACTGGTGTCATTACCGGCGTCGCCAACTTGTTCCCCAAGGTAAGGCCAGATCCTATCTCTCCTGGTCCCTTTAGATCGATCCGTTACTGACAGTGCCGTCACAGTTCTGCATCCGCATTTACGACCTCTACACCCAAGGCAAGGAGAAGGAGGCGTCAATAGCACAACTCAAGCTCGCCCAGATGGAATGGGGCTTCGCAAAGGGCGGCATCAACGGGACCAAGTGGGTGGTCGCCAAATTACTTGGCTACCCCGAGGCAAGCTGCCACTGCCGTCGGCCGTACCCTCAATACACGGACGCGAAGGGCCGGGCGTGGATGTACGAGACCTGCGACATTCTGACTGAGGATGAGAAGAAGCTGTAGATGGTGACGGAATAGACAACATAGATTGCTGATGAACATGATTAGATACATTGTGAATGATGGAATGTGTCTTCGCTCAAACATCTCAAGGAAATAATGTAAATGCATTGGTGTCTCAAGATGACCTAGACCGTTCAAGCAAACGAACCGCTCCAACACTCATCAATAAGTCATAACGTGAATACAATAGACACATTTCACCAAAGTCGACATTGACGCCGTGGTAGGATCTTGGGTACAATGTTGCGATTACCATTTCATGGTACGATCAAGTCCGAGCGACAAGTCATCAGCTGAGCCTCCGAGCGATGCATCATTAGACCCGCCGGACAACCAACCCCGTGGACACCCAGAACAACTCCGACACCAACCCCATGGGGATCCCAACATCAAGCATAATTTCTGGGTCGCTATTGTAGCCGAGACGCGGAGTCAGGCATCCTTAGCGGGCATTTCCTCCAGGTTTCCCCCCAAGTCTAGTGTCGTCGCGTCTTAGTGCCGTCGCAAAGTGATTTAATAGGGTGTCTTGAGATAGCTAGGATCATTTGGTGGAGATTCGACATCCGGGGAAGTGATGAGCATATCGATGTTCGTTAGGGACAGCCGAGTCAGGTGGTATTTGGCATATCGTCCATAGATATTATGGCATCCTGCATCCCTTTGCCCCTTTGCATCCTCCTGTTCTCTAGCACAGCATCATCCCCGTCTGTTGCTCTTTCTATTGTTCTCCGGACTGTCTACATATTTATTGACAATCAGACTGCTTTCTTTCCACCGTTGCAGGCGAGATTCCTTTGGTCAAAATGCCAGGCTCCGATAAAGACTTCGGCGGCGCGCAGATCATCGACGATGTCAAGCATCAACAAGTCGAGGATGCGGCGCCCATCCCGGAGAGTCTGCGAGATCTGAGCGCCGAGGACATCTCCAAGATGGAGAAGAAGATGGTTCGCAAGATGGATCTCGTCATTATGTGAGTTATCAGTAACCACGTCAACAAATTCATCTCCCCCAAGGACGATCGCTCATCAACTCTCTTCGAAAGGCCAATCATGGGAATCTTGTACATTCTCAATTATGTCGATCGCTCGGCATTGGCTGCTACCAAAGTCTACGGTATCATGGATGATTTGAACATGACCGAGCCGCAGTTCGCCACGGCCATTGCCATTCTCTTCGGTAAGACTGTCTA
Organism: Sarocladiaceae sp. CBMAI 1973; assembly: GCA_021347865.1. Lineage (NCBI taxonomy): Eukaryota > Fungi > Ascomycota > Sordariomycetes > Hypocreales > Sarocladiaceae > Sarocladiaceae sp. CBMAI 1973. The sequence continues at coordinate 31,517 of WNLN01000023.1, forward strand.
TCAAACGCACTTCTTACAATGAGTCGGTAGCTAATTCGACTCGCAGCGGGTTACATTCCCTTCCAAATCCCATCCAACCTGATCATGACCAAGATTACTCGCCCCGGTCTTTGTAAGCAACTCTCTACATTATACCACCCAAAGACTCTCAGAAGACTAACAGAAAACAGACATTTGCTCAGCAGCAGCTGTCTGGGGAACCGTCAGCTCCCTCACTGCCGCCGTCCAGAACTACAGCGGTCTCCTCGCTGTCCGTGTCTTCCTCGGAGTCACGGAAGCCGTTTTCTTCCCTGGCGTGATTTACTTCCTCAGCGCCTGGTACACCAAGAACGAAATTGGAAAGCGTCTTGCTGCTCTGTTTATGTTCCAGATGCTTGGTAGTGCTTTTGGAGGCTTCGTTGCTGCCGCTTGTTTGACTCTTGATGGGCGATATGGTATCGCTGGATGGAGATGGCTCTTCATCGTGTAAGTCTTTGGCGTAGCAAGAAGAATCTGAAGTTGTGACTAATGATACTCGTAGTGAAGGTGTCATCACCGTCGGGTGCGGTATCATTTTCGCCTTCATCATGCCGGAATATCCCCACAGAGCCAAACTCCTCACCCCCATCGAGCGCGACCTCGCCGTCTGGCGTCTCGAAAAAGAAGCTGGCGCCGGCGAAGCCAGCGAAGACACCACCACCCTGGGCGGCTTCCGTCTCGCCACCCTCGACCCCAAGATCTGGGCTCTCGTCTGGTGCATGGGCATGGCCCAAGCCATGGGCTCCGTCGTCAACTTCTTCCCCAGCATCGTTCAAACCCTGGGCTATGGAAAGATCAACACCATGTTGCTTACTGCGCCTCCGTTTGTGCTGGCGGCGATTGTGTTTTACACGATTTCATATATTAGTGATCGCAAGAACTTGATGTATTGGATCATCATGGCTTGTTTGATGACTTCGATTCCGACTTATGTGTTGGCTATGTCTACGACGCAGACTGCGCCGCGATATGTTGCGATGATGCTCATGCCTTCAGTTTGCTGTAAGTTCAACCATTCCCGAGAAACGCTGCATGCCTCAGAACGAAGGCTGACAAGTCAATAGCTGGCCCTCAAATCATGCTCTACAAGACTCTCAACGTCCACATGGCCCGTCCCTATCCCAAGCGCGCCGCTGGAGTCGCCATGATCAACGCCATCGGAGGTCTCTCGAACATCTGGACTGCCTACCTCTACTACGGCGCTCCTCGATACTATGCTGCATTTGGCTGCCGTATGTTACTTTCCATTTGCGACTTGAGCTTCTTGTACTGACACGTCTCTCACAGTTCTTGGCTGCATGTTCGCATTTGTTGTCGTCATTACTGGTTACCGATTCCACGTTCGCAGACTCAATCGTCTTCTCGGTGGATCTGAGGAGGACCAGATGAAGGCGAAGAAGAGCGGCGTGACGCAGCAGCAAGTTGACCTCGGCTGGCGCTATATCGGCTTCTAGTTATGGTTGCCTTTGTATTAACACGCCCCCGGCCACAAATGCTGCGACTCACTTCGATGTTAGACATAGATACACAGCCTTGAGCAAGGTACATAGTTAAGAGATGTGATTGATCTGATTCTTAGGTGTTATTCGAGCGCAAGCCCTTTAAGGGCACTTCTTGATGTTCAGAAGATTGCAACCAGGTGCGTAGTACAATATTATCCATGATGATCAGCCCTTGGTCAATGCCAATCGATGTACACATGGTCCCACACCACGGTCCGACTGAAGTAAATTTACTTTCGACTTGATCGTGTAGAGATGACTGAGTATAGCAATCCAAGTCATGACAGCCGATTTCAATTCAGATAATTGTTGTTAATTAGAGAATGCTATGAGCTTTTATTGTTTCTGGCTAGTATCCCTTCACGGTCTTGATATGTTGGATCTTCTCCCATACCCACGGTGTCAATGTTGAGCTGAAGTTGTTGCTGAACTTGATCTTGAGGTAATCGTAGCCCTCGTCTGGCACCCATTCGACGGCAATCTTGTGTTGTCCATACTCTTCCAAGGCTGCGACGGTTGGCTTGAGCGACTCGGGCATTTGTGTGACAACGCCGTTCTTGTACCAGCTGTCGATTGAGTCAGTCTTCATGTGAATCTCTTGACATGGAGAGTAAGAGAGCTTACGCTGCGTAATAGACGATGGCGAGCATGATGCGAGTTTCCTGTGTTGGGTTGGGCATGCCGGCATGCCTTGTGGTTTGTTAGCAGAGCTCTTCAAGCAAGCCACCGATACGGAGGGCAACGCTGCGGACTTACCAAAGCCTCAAATCGCGGAGAACAATAGATCCCTTTTTCAGCCTTGGGTAAATCGGCCCCCTAATCTTCCTCCTAGCATCCAACTTATCCTTTGCAATCATCGGCTCACCCTCCTCAGCATGGTCATCCAAATTCGTATTCTGCGTACCCAGCCACAACTCGGTCGACCCATTCTCCGGGCCAACGTCCACGAGACAAGTGTTGAAGGCGATGGCGAAGGGGTGCTCTGGGTGCTCGAAGCGCAGATCTGCGTGGACCTTTTGGCGCTCGTCGGTGGCGATGAGGGTGTTTGTGCGGATGAAGTGGATTTCGGGCTTAGGACCGAGGATGTTGGAGACGATGCGGGAGCCGTGTCTGTTGGCATAGATTTCGGGGAAAAGCCATTCTATTCGTGTTAGTTAGATCCGTCAATTGTATCCTTGGGGCGAATGGCTTACCCTTCTCTAGAGGAGGGACTTGTGAGAGGTTACCACCGGCTGCGGCACCTTTGGTAGCAGCATTCTCGTTTAAGTGGCTAGATAAACGTCAGTCAACCACATGTTTGCCACATATCTTGCGCCGCGAGGCTCAACGTACTTGAAGTGTACTTCACCCTGGCCACTGAGAAGCTTGGCTGTATCTTGGAGCATCCTCTCGTTGAGCTTGTCAATGATCGCAACATCAATGGCATTCTCGACCACCACAAGACCATCAGTAAAGAAGGCCTCGATCGCATCGTAGAGCTTCTTGTCGCTCATGACACCGCTGTCGCGCTCCTCGTCGGTCAGCACGATGCTGACTGGCGCATCGTTCTCATATGACTTGGCCATGTTGAGAACAAGCAGTATGTATATAGTATCTCTGATTGAAGATGGGAATGCAAGGTGAAAGTTAATGGGGTATCTTGGAGGCTGTTGAGGATGTATAGCCGGGTCAAGTCGAAGATCTGATAAGGGACAGATAGTGTTTGTATATCAGCAGACAAAATATACCTGCAGCCTTGGATTCTGTCAGAGCCGTCAGGAATCCTGAGCTTCAAGCCAAGTCACGTAATAAGCATCATTCGACGCCATGACATGACAAACGCAACAAGGCTCGCTCCAACTTGCCGACTCCGACACTCCTCCTCCGCACTCGGCTCAGAAAAGTGACCTGGAGAATGCCCCGCGTCACCCCGCCATGTTGCAAACAAATCCAAGATTCTGGCTTGCTCTTCCCGCGGAAGAGGGCGAGTCCACTTTGTGCTAGCCGATCGCTTACGCTAAGAGGGTGGAGTGCGTGTTAGTGGTGGTGGTGCTGTCGAGTCGGTCGGATCACCGCCGTAGCCTCTGAGTTGGTCTCTACGTCGCTTTTTCGCGACTGGCGAGGATGATCATGCGGGGTCAGATTGAGGAAAGAAGCGATGTGGATTTTGTGCGGGGGAAGTGGGATGGAGGATGCGATGGACGAGGAAGTCCGATGTGTGGGAGAGAGATGCTTGCGATTTCGGCATGAAGAAGTGAATTCAGCCATTGAGAGCCGGAACCTGTGAACCAGGCAATTTACAAAGCATACACGATACACGGAAGACAAGCACTCGAGTGAATAGAATAGGAGACACCATTCATCCATCACTCGAGCCCTCGACACAGCGTCAGTTACACCATAAAGATCCGTCACCATGTCTGCCGAACAGCACGTCTCGTTCAAGATCGACGAACTCTTCTCTGTCAAGGACAAGGTCGTCGTTATTACCGGCGGCGGATCAGGTATCGGAAAGGCCATCGCGGAGGGCTTCACTGTCAACGGCGCAAGAGTATACATCGTCGGTCGCAGGCAGGATACACTCGATGCAGCTGCAAAGGAGATTGGAGGCGACATCCACACGTGAGCAAATGGACTCCAGCTGTGACGGAGGGGAAGTCATGAACATGAATTTGACTGACTCTGTGGTGTTGCAGTATTCAGGGTGATCAGCAATCCAAGGCAGGGTGCAAGGCCATCTACGATGCCGTTGCTGCCAAAGAGTCAAAGGTCGGTAGTTCTAGTTCGGTCTTGTGTCGAGTATGGCATTTGGGCTGACTAGACGCGCAACAGGTCGACACCTTGGTGAACTGCGCCGGTGTCAACAGCCCTTGGAGAGTCACGGCCGATGATCACAATGATCGTAAGTAGCAAAAGGACCTCTGTCAGATTGGCTCGACAAGACTAACACCGTCTTAGCCGACCAGGTCGAACGTATGCTGAGAGACGGTGTTGAGGAGTGAGTTTGCGCAACTATCCTCTACTGAGCCCGAAAAGCACAAGAGCTAACAGAACCCCTACAGAATCGACTTTGATCGCAGCAACCAGATCAACACGATGGGCGTCTACTTCTTGACCACTTACTTCATCCCTCTCTTACGTGCCGCTGACGACCCCAATGTCTTGGTCATTGCTTCGTTAGCTGCCCTCGGTCTTGGAAGGTGAGTGATGCATCATTGAATGCCAGGACAGGTACCTGACTGTGATACAGGGCCATGGGATCAATGACATATGCCATCTCAAAGGCTGCAAGTAAGTGTCAATTCCCGAAGCCACAGCGCGGCACACATCTGACCAGTTCTCTCAGCTGTCCAACTCGCCAAACTTCTCGCTGGCCGTCTTCACCCGTTAGTCATTACCCACACCGCCGATTCTCTATCCTGGATCAGCACTAACACCAGTCACCAGGATGAGAATCCGTGTCAACACCGTCTGCCCCGGCATCTTCCCCTCCGAAATGACCGGCTCAACCGCCGGCAAGCACGCCTACAACATCAATCACCAAGCCGAACGCGCAGCCGCACGTTGCACATCAGGACGCGCAGGTCGTCCAGAGGAGATGGTCGGCCCGGCTCTGCTACTGGCCAGTGCCGGAGGTGCATACATGAATTGCGCCCTTCTCACGGTTGATGGTGGCCGCTTGATGGCACTTGGTATTCACGATGGTCTGAGATTACCTGAGAACACTTATACGTAAGTCATTTATTTGGTAGCACTCACAGAGGGGTAAGAGGAGACGATACTAACGGACGTGTGTAGTGAGGAGGTGTTGGGTTGAACGTGGAGGAGCAGCGGGACATCGGATCACAGGAATGCCAAATAGCTGATATTACATATTTCATGAGACTCAAATGCCAAAGGAGTAAATAATAGCACGACCACACAATGAACTCTCCCCAAGGTGCGCATACGAGCACCTGCCGACTAACATCCCTGCCACTATCCACAACGCCAACGCTAAAATTTCAACAAAAAGAGAATGACAAAAGAAAAACATACAACAGCCGGTATTCGCTGGTCGTCACCGACCCAACTACTAATCAGCCCCTTAGCAGTTTAACTAGGGGAGAGCGGACGGGATCCCGTGTATTCTACTAGGTATGGTCGTATGTACTGAAGTGAACCTATAGATCGGCTCATATATGCATTCCATGTTCAGTCACGCAGAAACCTTGATCCCTCGCCCGCCTGCTAAACTAAGACAATCTTCCTCTGCTGGGTACGTATCTCATTCCAGGCATTCACATGCATTTGGCCCATAGCCACTCTCTCTGCCACAATCCTCTCCTGCCCCTTCCACTTCACTAAGATGACGTTCAGCGCCCAAGAACGCTGATATCTGTAGACCCGTGTGTCGAATATCTGCTCATAGTACTCTGAACTAGACGGATACTCGAGTGGCAAGTTCTCTCGACTAGAGTCAATGTCTGTCTGCGTCACTTCATCCTGGTCGGCCACAGAAGCAAGCAACAGAGCATACTTGGGTATGTCTGTATGTGGTAGCTGTAAGCGCATCCCTAGCAGTGTTCCACAGTGATGGCCTGCAGTGTCGAACAACCATGTGTCGTTCTTCAATGTGTTGAGGAAGAAATCAGAGTAATGGTGTTTAGGCAAGAGTGCTGGTTTGTCTGGTGGAGAGATTGCGAAAGCTTCCAGATCCACAGTCATCACCTCAAGAGCCAAAGCAGCCTCGGAGCTCCCGTTGTCGTATACCAATTGTAATAACTCTGTGAGATCTTCCGGCCCAGTGCCTGGTTGTTCTTGTTCCTGGATACCCGGCTTGTGGCGGCAGATAGACCGTATTCCGTTCAGATCCATAGTCATGAAGCTTGGGACCTTGGTCTTAATTGACACGTCCTTTCCAGCATATGACTGCAGCCGCCAAGGATCCCAGTAGATATCTCCGTGCCAAGCCGTCCAGCACCAGGTAGGTGATCTACATCTCGCAGCGGCCGCAGTTTCGTCACTTGCACCGCGAGACCGAAGGTGGCAGCTGGCCATGGGATTCCAGAGCAGAGCCAGGTCGAACTCAGGTTCAGGAAGAGCACTTGCGAATGTCCAGTCGAAAGAGGCAGACAGTGCTGAAAGAATCCCAGTAAATGCATTGAGTGAGTCGGAAGGGTAGGTCAAATGACGAGGACTATATCCTTTGACGAGTGCCTCGTAGATATTGAACTCTCTGCTTCGTTCACCTTTTGTTACCCGATTTAAAGGGTTAAAGCCCCCTGCAGACAGCTCTGACTTATCTGAACAGCACTCGAACGCATACGCTTCAGAGCACTGCCAGTAGACCTGGATATCTGTGAAGTATAGACATCGTCTAGAAAGCATCTTCTCTTGGAAAGTCCACGCGCGAGTGTGCCATCGAGACGTTTGCTCAGTAGAAAAAAGTCCTGGCGGCTTTGCTACTAGTGTTTGTGATTCGAGCTTGAGTGGCACAGGTGGGCTTCTGCGTGTGCCAGATCGGACTCCAGGAAGCATGGACTTGCCCATCCCAGAATTGAGGGCAATGATAGTTAGGAGAGCCTGGTTGTATATATTGTCCATCTGTGGGATAAATTCCGCTTTCGATGCCGGATCGTCTTGGATAATACATTGGGCGTCAACCCACAAGTAGGTCTCTCCGAGTCGTTGAACAAAGTGGATAGCATCAGTAATAAGTTGTGGCAGCTGAGGAAGGAGTTTTGATAGTGCGTTCGGTTGCTGAAGCTCCATGAAGTTCCGCTTCACAGTGCGTAGGTGTGTCGATCCATCCCAAACGTAACTCATAGCCAGATAATGACAGTCCCGGCTTCTGCGCACTAAATTCAGACTTTGAACATCGACCAGGATCAGATCCTGATGCCGATCAGTGCCGAATCTCGTACTGCACTTCTTCCAATGACTCGAATTGCACGCTTCGATCCACTCTTTGATTAACTTGTAGTTAACCAACGTCTCTAAGGGGATCGCATAAGGTTTACTTCCATCATGTGACTGCAAATCGCATGATTCAGAAGTAAGAAGAGGCAAGATCTGACCAAGAACAGTGCAATGTCCGTAGTGCCCAGGGGGCATCGTCTTTGTGGTCGCGTGAAACCAGACCTCTAGTCCAGCTCTTGATGTGTCGTTGAGGCGACCAAGGTAGCATGTCTCAATAGGATATGTTCCTGTATGCCAATAGTCTTGGGAATGAACGCTGAGAGCCTGAATCACCAGCTTGCAAAGCGTGCAGTAGCCTTTCTCAAGTATGTGCTGGAAAGGTCCTAACTCTATCGTGCCAGGATACTCATCGCAGTACATGTACTTCGCAATGTCGATGACGCTGCAATCCGGGCAGAGCCCTTCGAGAGAACCAGACCCTGGCATATGTAGAGTGCTACTGATTAATCTGATGGAAAATCGGAATGTGTACTAAGATAAACCTTGCAGCCTAGAGTTATGTGGATAGTGCGCGATGAGGCAAGTTAGTTATGCTGAAGTCTGACCCCGCTCTGATTCTACAATCAGGCAACACTCGGAAATTGGTATCATGTGCTGGGAGCTGTGCAGGGTGGTCAGTAGCCAATCCAGCACTGACGATAAAAGTTCAATTAAATAAAAATTAAATGGCAGAACATAAACATATAACAACCGTTCTTAACTAGCCCTCACCGACCCAACTAATACCTACAGGTACCCTGCCTATAGTCAGCACAGAAGGCGAGCTAATCGCGCACGACCTCGTCTTCATGGTATTGATTAACGAAGTCTCCTGACGAAGGAAGAGCGAGCCAATAAAGAGGGCTGCCTCGAACCAACTCATGAATTTCCCGTCATTTTGTCCGATCCGTCCAAAGCCGAAATGCGGAGATTCGCAGTACGTGGCAAGATGCCTAACCAACCACTTCGCCGCTCCCCCTATGGGAATTGAACGGCCGCGCATGAGGAGGTGAAACCCATGACCCCGGATGCTACCCCGGATTTATCTGTACCTAACCACTGGATGTAAACTCCACCTACTCTAAAGGGTGCAAGCTCCATGCATGTCGTGTCACTGTACCGTCGCTCGGCCTCTTAAGCTGCCGTCCGTCCATCCCAGCTATGAGGAAGCGAGCTTGCTTCGGTGCGTAGAGGGCAAAGAAGAGATGACGCAAATTTCCTGTCCTTCTCTTATGCACTCAGCAGTACCTCATGTGCCAAGGATACAATATATTGCCCTCGCTCAGATATCAACATCTGTTCCACATGGAGAAGAGTACAAAGCTGGCGACTCATCTGCCGTAGTGCCAAGGCAAGTTGCTGCATCTTCCTGTGAGGAAATAGTTGCTAATCCTAACCTTGGGACAGTGAACCTTCGCTGATTGATGCTTTTGGTTTTCACCATGCTACGTTTACCTTCCCTCAAGGTCCTGACCGCGACCCTCTCTGCTGCTGTCACCATCGCCTCAGCCGCTGAGCTCGCTGAGATACCCCACGGCAGCTTCGGTCCCAATCCGACTAATGTCCCCTTCTACATCTACGTGCCGGATAGCATCCTCAACTCCAATACTGCCGTACCCGTGCTCGTCTATCCACACGGCTGCCATGGCACTGCAGTTGGTGCCCACACCGGTAAGGAATGGTCCTCTATCGCAGACAAGCTCGGTCTCATCGTCATCTACCCTTCTTCGCCCTGGGAGGCCGATCACTGCTGGGATCTGTCGTCGTATGATACATTGCACCATGATGCGGGCGGCGACTCACTCGGCATCGTGAGCATGGTTCGCTGGACGCTGGAAGAGTATCCCGTTGATCCTGACCGTGTCTTCGTCTCCGGCACGAGCTCTGGAGGCATGATGACCAACGTTCTCATTGCCACCTATCCGGAGCTCTTCGCCGCGGGAGCTGCGTATGCCGGTGTCCCATACGCCTGCTACGCCGGTGACGGGTATGACGTCTGGAACGCTGACTGCGCTGAGGGCCGTGTCGACAAGTCCGGCAAGGAGTGGGCAGCGCTCGTCCACGATGCGTACCCGGGGTACACAGGGCCACGACCCAAGGTTCAGACGTTCCACGGCGACAAAGACGACATTGTCAATGTGACCAATTACTACAACCAGATCAAGATGTGGACAAGCGTGCTGCAGATTAGCGAGGAGCCGCTAAGCGTGACTGAGGACACGCCCGTTGAAGGCTGGACCAAGTCAAGATATGGTGTTGAGGGAGAGATGGTGCTGCTCGAGTCGTTCCTGGCTGCTGGGGTGAATCATTACATTCCGGACCAGGTGGATGAGGTTATTCGCTTCTTTGAGTTGGATTGCACGGGTGACGGCTGCTTCTCTAGGAAGTTGTTGCCGGTTCCCAAGCCTCCCTGTAAGCGTCGCGCTCCAGCCATGGAGTGAGTTTCATCGCCGTCCTCAACCTAGGCGCTCCTGACTATACCTCAGCGTATAAGTGAGGTCAGATGAGGCTGGCAATTTGATACGGATCAGTGTACATTGCAATGTACATGCATGTTATAACTACGATAAGGCAATATGATGTTCTAAATCCAGCTTTCCTTAAGTTTCTAAATAAACCCCCTTGACTGAAGATAGCAGTGCTTACTTAGATAGGTATAATAAGTAATCAATGATGTTATCATGTTTCTAGGAAAAGCAGAGGATATTTTCCAGAGGAAAGGACTACAGTAAGCTAATTAAAGAAGCATTGGTATGAAGTACGAGCTGTTGGCAGATGACCATGGCCCGGGCCGCTTAAGAGAGTGAAGTAAAGCGGAACAACTCAGCGACAAACTTACAACTATTTCTCGTTCCGAAATCCGCGCGCACATGTCCGCTACTTGACTGATTCGAAACCAGTCCTTTCCGCCATTGGTACTCCGCAGGGCTGAAATTAGGCTTTAGGCCGGACTTGGTGATCGGGAACTTAACGTAATGCGTCCGCGCGGGGAGGATAGTTTGCCCGACTTTGCACTCGGCCAAGTTATGTCATTTGCCCGACCCAGAACTCCACTGTCAATCGACTGCACGTACTACTAGGTAGGTAAGTTGAGGATAACAACACATTGAACCTATATGAGCTGATTACATATCATACCAACGAAACCCACCGTCAACTTTGATCTTGATTATGCTATTGAAGAAGCATCTCGAAAATGACACCATCTTCTACGGGGATGTGGTGTGGACTTTGTTGCTTGTACAAATACCCTGCCGTTGACAGCACAGGTAACCGACCAGGTCAACATACCATAGCATCAGTTTCGAGTATTTCCCGAATCATCTCGTGATATCAAACAACAAAATGTCCAAGAAAACTATCACAATCGTGGGTGTGACAGGCACCCAGGTACGCACAGGCTTGGAACCACAAAGTGATGGCATGGCTTAGGTACCTAACCAGCGATAGGGCTCATCCGTTGCCAATGCCTTCCTCGAAGAAGGAGGCTGGCACATCCGTGGGCTCACTCGCGATCCGAGCAAACCTTCGAGCCAGACCTGGGTTGAGAAGGGCGTCGAACTGGTGAAGGCCGATCTCAACGATGTCGCCTCGTTGAAGGAAGCCTTCGCTGGATCGAACGTGATCTTTGGCAACACGGACTTCTGGACTATTGCCTTCGATCCGAAAACACATGGGCTTGCAGCATCGACCAACCGACCAGTAAACGAGATCGCTTACGAAGCGGAAAAGAAGCAGGGTCGCAACATCATAGATGCCGCGAACGCCACGGAGACTCTCAACCGACTCGTGCTCTCTGTTCTCTCCCATACGAATAAATGGAGCAAGGGGAAATACACCCATAATTACCATTTCGATGCCAAGTGGGAGGGTGTTGAGTACCTGAAGGCCACCTACCCAGCATTGGACCAAAAGACCTCGTACCTTCAGGTCGGGCTTTACATCACTAATTGGAAGAGTCTCGCACTGCTTCGACCGACAAAGGTATGTCCATGATCCCAGTGCCTGCGCAGCTTTCCCTACTTGAGCTGGGCTTGAAGCTGACATGGTGAATAGCAAGCCGATGGCACTTACCTGATCAGGGCTCCAGCGGACGGCGACGCGCCAATTCCATTAGTAGAGGCAGGTCGGGACACAGGTATGTATCCTTAGCTGTGTGACTCGGACGCTCGGTGGCTAACATCAGACGTAATAGGCAAATTCGCGAGGGCTCTCCTGCAAGTCGAGCCGGGAAAGAATCTGCTCGGTTACGGAAGCTTCATAGGCTGGGCTGAGTTTGCTTCCCTATGGGGTAAGGTTCATGGGGTAACGTGTCACTTCGAGCGCGTAGACCGCAAAGTTCTTGAGGACGCCATCCCTGGACCTCTTGGAGTGGAGCTGGCCGACATGCTTGAGTACATTGGGGAATTTGGGTATGACGGGCGTGATCCAAGTGTCATTCACCCGAAAGACGTAAGTACGCCTCGACCAGATCTGCATTCATGCTAACACGAATAACAGCTTGGCGTGGATATCCCGGTGTATACTGCAGAGGAGTATATCAAGGGTGAAGACTGGAACCTTGGCTCGGCATAAGAAGGGATCCCCTGTTCATAGAAATACACCATCAGTAGCAGTTTAGCCTTCATTGATGGCGGCTTTCGCGGCTTTGAGTCTCAAAATCACACAAATCATGCGAAGTACTACACCACAGAAGAGATCATAACTCCCCACTGTTTCTTATGCAGCTCGGGAGTGAAATGGGCGTCAGTGCTCGGCCTCTGAGAGTTCTCTCATCTCTTCTTTATCCACATTGTTGTTATGCAAGTTTACTTTGGCCTCCAGATCAACCTGATATCATCTATTGTATATGCTGCAACATCATTGTGCTCGGACTGTTCAGACTCACAAGCAGTTGCAGGTAGTCGATGGAGACTCCAGGTGCTCTCTGACTATCACCAGAGAGTGGAATGTACAGGGCCTTCAATATTTCAAAATATAAATGATATACGAAAGTTATTACTCAGGACAGCCAAAGATAAGTACAGCTCAACTCCATAAGAATAGCAAATAAATCCCAGAGTAAACCCGTCTCAATGTATGCTAGATCTTGCTGGCCTTGGCGATCTCCTGTCCTCGCTTGTAAACGCTCGCTTGAGTCTTTTTGTCGTTCAGCCCCGATCCCTTGAGCATGGTGTTATCGAACACCGTCCTCGGTCCAAAGGCATTTAGCAGCCATACGAGAAACGCGTTGGTGCCCTTCCAGAGGAACGGTTGCTTTCCACCAATGACCGCGCTGACAACCTCACGAGCGAATTGCTCTGGCGGCATTGTTTTGTCCAGGTGAGTCTTTGTTCTCTGTTTGACGGCGTCTTCGGCGCTGCGGTAAATGCTGTCGGCTCCGAAGTTGATGTTGTCGGTCGCCATCAGTGGGGTAGACACCTCTCCCATGTGCAGCGTCACAACCTTCAGACCCAGAGGGTGAACCTCAAGTCTCAGGGTGTCTGAGTAGGCCACTACAGCGGCCTTGGTCGCGTTGTAAGCGGATTGGAAGGGACTCGGTAGGCGCGCCAGGACTGAGGCAACATTGACGATGGTCGGGGCGTAATTTGAAGAAACGGAGGCGAGTAGAAGAGGAGTGAAGGCTGTAACTACTTCCATGAGACCGAATACGTTGGTGTCGAACAGGTTGCGGACGCGGGCAGGGTCAGCCTCGATTGCAGGTGCTTCGTATACTTCAAAACAGATGTTAGCAGGCGACAAAATGAAACCCGGGATGAAGGAGCGACTTACAAACACCGGCATTGTTGAACAGGATGTCCAGAGTGCCTCCTGTGCGAGTCGCTATTTCGGTCTTCAGCGCGGCGATGCTTTCGGGTTTGGTCACATCGAGAGTGAGGGTCTCAATGCCCTTGGTGGTTAGGTTCGCGAGTGTCTTGAGCGAACGTGCGGTCGCAAAGACACGAAAGCCTTTGGAAGCAAATTCCAAAGCCAGCGCATTGCCAGCGCCACCTTGAGAGCACCTAATGGCCGAAGGTTAGCAAACAAAGCTGCACGTGAAGTAGAATTGAGCGCGCACCCAGTGATGAGGATTGATCGTTTTGGTGAGTTAGACATGTTTGACAGAGTGGTTCGGTTGAGAGCCAAGGCTGAAGAATTGGTCTTGCTTGGTCCTTTGTCGCGTACACAGATAGACTGCTTATAGTCGCCTTCTTCTAGTCAAGAATCGGGAGGATTACATACCTATATCCGCAGCTCCCGCAAATCCGCACGGGACAGGCCGAGATCTACTTATCAATCATTTAGACTTCTTGGCTCGGTGGGATGGTTGCTCCGCAAACAGCAGATACTGGACGAAAAAAGGTTTGGTAATTCTGTTGGTGGCTGAAATCAGAGGAATGCTAGCAATTTCTATGACGATCAATTACTGAGCAACAGTGTAAAACCTTCCGTGATTGCGATGTGAACGTAAACCCTCCGTGATAGCTTGCATCGCTAAACTCTAATTTTATTCATCCTGGTCCGCCCTGTAAAAGGGTCTCAGCCTTACCTCAGATTTAATACTTCATTCAAACAGAGCTTCTTCTTCTTGTCGCTCCTGTTCATTAACATCTTCGAATCACTCACAATGTCAACCACGTTCCGGAAAGTCGTTATCCCCAAGTACGGCGATGCATCAGTTCTTCAGATTGTCGAGGCCAGCCTGCCTCCGCCCGCTGCAGGGGAGGTTCAGGTCGCCCCCATATACGCCGGGTTCTCTGGTGCCGACATCAATATGCGCGTTGGTGTTTACCCAAGCCAAGAGAAGCCACCACTGACTCCCGGCTACTGTCTCGTCGGCACTGTGAAGGCCAATGGCAGCGGGAGCTCCAAGTTCAGAATTGGCGACACGGTCGCATGCCTTACCAAGTATGACGCTCAGGCTCAGCTTGTCAATCTGCCGGAGAAGCACACCATTCCCGTTCCTGAAGGCCTCGACCTGCAACATGTGACGGGCCTCATTCTCGACTGGTGTACCGCCTACGGCATGGTCCATCAAGCCGCCAAGGTGAAGGCTGGCCAGACAGTTTTCATCCATGGCATTAGCGGTTCCGTCGGTTATGCCACCATGAAGCTTGTGCAGCTACTGGGTGCGACGGCGTACGGTACAGCATCAGCGAGGAACCACGCAGCTGTTCAAGAGCAAGGCGGCATTCCCTTCGTCTACACCGACAAGAACTGGATCAAGGCAATGCAGGACAAGGGTGGCGTCGACGCCGTTTTCGATTCGATCGGCTTCGAGAGCTTCCAGGAATCATACGACATCCTCAACAACCACGGCATTGTCGTCGGCTTTGGCGCCAACAAACACTCCCTGACCACTGGAGCTCCGGTCCCGGCTACAGCGATGGTTGTCAAGTTCTTGCTCAAGGGCTATATTCCCTGGAGAGGGAAGAGAACCACCTTCTTCCTCATCAGCCGAGACCAACCGGATTACCAGCCTAACATGAAGGCTCTTCTCGATCTGCTCGGGAAGGGCAAGATCACGGTGCCTATTCGCAAGATCTGGGATATGGAACACATTCAAGAAGCCCACCGTCAGTGGAGCAGTGGCTCTGGAGTTGGCACAGTCATTATTCGGATACCCCAGTTGCAGTAACTAGAGACATGCCATCTGTATTGTATCTTTATGTAATCTTTAATTTTTACCTTTCCGTTACCAAATAGGTTTCCTTAATGATTAGCTCACATCTCAAGACGACTGAGAGGATCACGGCTCAATACCATTCAAACTACTTGATTGCCTCAAACTACCTATTGACGAGACGTCTTGTTACCATGCAAAGTGGAAGGCTGCCCCTCTGTGGTCGCCTCAGTTCTTTTAAAGTCCCGGTTGATGTGAATGACCGCGGTATGGGTCTTCCCAGGCCTCAAAGGAGCCTCGTCTCCAGATGATTCGAGATCCTTGTCCATACCTGAACCCTGGCGAGAGTGGCTTCGTCCCACGAAAGTCGTCGTTCCGAACTGCTCCTCCTCTCTACCACTAAGTTGGTTGAAGCTGCGACCAGCGCTCTTACTGCCGCCTCCAATGGTTCGGAGCTCGGTGTTCTGGTTGCTTCCGTACTTGTTGCTCATATCACGGAGCGATGAGCCAAATTTGCGGGACACTTTGACAAGAAGAGGACGAAGCGTAGGTAGGCAGACGCTGATGAGGCCGACGGCGACCTCCACAACGCACCAGGTACAGGCAGTAGCCAGTGTCCCTGAAGTTTAAGTTAGTCACGAATCCGGTACCTGGCTTTATATGGCAGGAGGGCATTGGACTGACATGTTGTATCGGTGATATCGAACTGCATGATTGTAGTAAAGCGATAGATGCTGGCAAAGAAAACGCTTGAGTGGCAGCGTTAGTGTCCAGTGTGCGCTCAGATGAGTTACAAGGGATGAACTTACAAGGTTCCCAACAGAAATACACCCATCAGGGAGATTTTCTGCACCCTATTGATCTGAAGCTTCCAGACCTGATAAATAGGCAAGCATATGATCGCAACATCGGTCGCAATATTGGGAACAGCGTTGCCGATGAATGATGCTTTGAGATTGATGCATTTCCCAAATTCGAGCCACGGCTGCCATGCCTTGCGAATAGGGTTGCACTGGAAGATGCAGACGAGGCAGATGGAGAGCCACCACGCGATCGTGAGTCCGGCAAGGACGGAAGAGGCGATTTTGAAGCCTCTTGTCGGGAAGATGCGCACGTACATGAGAAGGAGGCAGATCTTGACGGCCGCGACGCCTGTCACGTAGATGCACTCGAAGGCTAGCAAGTACTTGAAGAACATCTCCAGTTCGTCTTGACTGAGGGCGGCAGCATGTTTCCCGAGACCCCAGTGAAGCACTATTGACAGCACCTGGTCAGTTTTGATCCCTGCAGAATTCTTCTCATGGCGAGACCGGCACCCTATGTACTTAGGAGAGATTGCGACTTACTTCCATAGTTCAGCCCTCCAGTTGCGAAAGTAGCAACCTGGTTTATAAGTCAGCCGTGTTTCTGCACAATCAACTCAAGTTGCAAGTGGGCTCTTATGCGTCGCCAAGTCTTCGGGGGCATCTAACTTACCAATGCGGCGATACAAGCCCAGTCATCCTTGGCAAACCCAGCTCCATGTGTATATCTTGCCAGGAATCGTAGGCCAACGAAAACGGTTGCCAGGACAAGCAATGCCGTAGTGATTCTGGTATGTTCTGATGACGTGTCGGCGTGTAGGCCGCCCTCAAGACCGGAGACGTCCGTTGACATGGTGTTGAAGAAGACGAAGGCAGACCGAGATCTATGCCTCCTTATTTCACCATATTACTGCGCTCAGTCGCCGATGGAGGAAGTGAACAAGACAAAGGAGCGCGAAGGACCGATAAAATCCAGATGCTTTCTGAGCAGGAGAACGGAAGTCGTCGAATCAAGGTTCGTCCTGATGTTCAGGCTGACAATTTCGCTGGAAGACTGGAATTCCCAAGCTGATGCAGACCGGTGTATGTGACAAGTGTCTTAGCTAAAATAGAGCAAAGAATGATTGAGAAAGGAAAGAGCTTTGGGCAGGTCGAATTTAGGGGGCGCCTCCTTGAGCTCTTTCGGGCATTTAGAGGACATGGATACACATGTGCCGCTCGACGACCCCGGATGCTTGTCGCCGCGGTTGCGACACTAGGACGCAAGTCTCCATGAAAATACAATCTCGATGGGTCCCCTGAAAGAAAGAATCGGGGTCAATTGTGACTTGTCCTAGGAGACCTTGTTCGTCTGTAGTGGGACGTGTATGAAGTCCTTCGAACTAGCTTGATCATTCTCTGCACCGTACTGTATCCGGTCTAAGTTCGAGGCTTATGCACGGCACCACCCACAAGTGTGGGCACCTTGCCTTGACCGTTGGACCGCGACCAGGAGCAAGGTTGTTCCAAAAAGGCAATATCCCTGTAGATCGGAGAAATTGATTCCCTCAAGTTATCTCTCTATCTTTCGCATTTGCACTGGCCGGTCTTCGGAAAGCCTTGATCGGGCATGTTGCCCGATGGCCGCCACGCAAACAGCTATGTGAACTACTCATGATGCTGGATCGGGCCCGCTTTCTGTACCCCATATTCAGCGAGAGTTTGTGTTGAAACTGGCGCAATGAGATGGTGTCGACAGGGCAGTCAATGTTTCACCAATAGGAACCATCCGCGGATGTGATACTAGTCGGTAGTGGGCCGTCGGACTTGATAGGTCACATAAAGATTCTTTCGTTCTGCCTACTCGTAAGCCGTTGAAGAATTGTGGTCCTGTCAAATCATAGTTGAAGATTTCTGGCTATCGTCTCCGTGTCTTGCAGCGACTAATACAACTACTTCCAGGGTCATTAAAATGGAGGTCAACGCTCGGTGGGGTCCTCACGACCCAGCATGCAAAGTACTACCCTCATACAGTAATGCCCTCGAAAGCACATCCTGAACTCACGACGAGCGAAAGCTCCCTAGGACTTCAGACAGAGAAGGCTAACAAAATGGGGTCAAGTCCTACGTTTAAAGCTCAAATTACAGCTGGAATCGTGCAGCATCTCACTCGGCCCGAACTAGTCTTGAACTCTGGCTTACACAAGAAACAAGACCATGATCTTGTGTTCGGACCAATTTAACTGCATCGACTCAGTACCCTGTCTGTCGACTCATGCCTACGGTGAGCTACAATCAAGTATCCACGTGTATAACGGCTTTTAAGACAAGAAGAGATGATAGTCTGGCGAAAGGCGACGAGAGAGCAAAACTTGGCGAGCTGGATGATCATCTGTCGGACTTCCAGATGCGAAGCTAGAGGTATAAAGGCCTCGCAAGGAAGTCCTTGTCTTCTAGCTAGTCTCCTGTTCTGTATCCTAGCTACTCCGTACAGCTGATCATTCCTTTTGGCTCATCTCGACCATCCACGTGTTAGCCTATTCATTCTCTTGCAGGCCCCCTCCCGGAGCTCTACGTGAAGCCGGGCGCTACTTGTTTCACCTAGACCCATCTTCTTTTCTTTTTCGCCCGCCATGAAGCTCTCACTTTCTCTCTCCCTCATCACCTCCATAATGTCCTCCACCAAGCCTACCATCGTCTTCGCTCCCGGTGCATGGCACCTCCCTTCCTGCTTCGACCTCGTCAAGGAGCAGCTGGAGCCTCTGGGGTACCCTGTTGTTGGCATCACATACCCCAGTGTTGGTGCAGAGCCGCCGAACAAGAACGCTACTGATGATGCGGTTGTCCTGAAGTCAACGCTACAGGAGCTTACTGACCTCGGGACTGACGTTGTGGTTATTAGCCACTCGTACGGTGGGCTCGTGGCCAGCAATGCTCTTGAAGGTTTCGGAGCCAAGCAGCGTGCTGCAGCTGGAAAGAAGGGTGGTGTGGTTGTGAACATCTACGTTACTTCTTTCGTGATCCCTAAAGGCAATAACCTTGTCGATCTGCTCCCCAATGGCCAGTACCTCGAGTGGATGAGACGCGAGGTAAGAGATTCCTGCCTCGACCTGTTCAATGCGACCCTTGGGTACTGACCAACGATCGATTCAGGGCGACTACGTCTACGTCGACAACCCTGCTGACATTTTCTACCATGACCTCACCCCGGAAGCCCAGCAGCAGGCCATTTCCCAACTCAAGCACCAATCCGCTGGCGTGTACGATAGCCGGGCCACTTACGAACCTTGGCACGACATCCCTTCCGCTTACCTGGCTACCGGTGCCGACCGTGCAATCGTGCCTCCCGCGCAGGCCGGCATGATCTCCATCCTTGGCGATAGTGCCCTCGTTGAGCACGTGAACACCTCCCACTCGCCATTCCTCTCTCAGCCACAGGCTGTTACGGACTTCATCGTCAAGGCTGCCAAATTCGGTGCTGAACAAAGCAAAGCGTAATTTAGAATTGGACCTAAGGTAGTTGTGAAACATGGACCGGCGTCGGATAGATGTGGATATTGCCGAACTCAGAGATGATTGAGAATATACCTTACCTTTTCGCATGTCCATCACATCACCTACAGTATAATTTGTGAAGGGTAATGTTCTCAATTGACAAGGATCGAACGGGGAGTTATTCGGGACTCTCGGAAATAAGAGGTCTGCAGACAGGGGAGCCGGCAATCGCGGCTTTCCCCCATGTAGGCCGCGAGTAATTACCGCCGACTTAGACTGACTCTGACACGCCGGGCCGTGACAAGCGGCGCTAGGTCCGCCCCCGAAGACCAGGATCCACAAATACCGTTTATTCGCTCTATTTACAGAACGAAGTACGAGATTGTAAAATATTATGTGCCTACCAGTGGGCAAATGTGTTGGACTAAGGCATACTTTCAACTATCTAATGGGCTGCATCCCGATCAGGCGGTAGCCCAGGACGGAGACTAAAGCTTAGTTCAAACCGTCAAATAGGCAGCAGTGTTGAGAATCATGGATGGCGACCGTTGCAGCTAGTACCGGGTGCACAGACGACTGCTAATGCGAGGTCGCATTTGGGACACTGATGTCTGGGTGATACTAATCGGCTTATACACAAAGGTTTGGACAAAGACAACAGGCACCAAACGTCTGTCGTTACTATTAATGCCCCGAACATGGCTATTTTGGACGCAGTATAATATTGAGACGTCACTGGCAGTGATGTTGAAAGACAATATGTTCACTCAATCTTGCCATTAGACCTCAAAAGGCAGTGGTGCGACAAGTCTTTACCATCCACAACTCCTGGAACAACTAGCCACAAGACGATGACAACAGGCATCTACAGAAGGTATCGGAATCCCTTACGCATCTGCAGCGCATCATCCTTCGAGTCCAACTCCTCCATCCTCGCCGTCTTCTCAACAACATCCTCCCTCGTAACCCACGTACTCTCTCCCTGCTCCAACTTCTTATTCAACCTGATCAACTGCATCCTGAACACGTAGAAGCACACAATCGCGCATCCAAACATGCAGAACACAATCGCGTAGCTCTTGCGGTACCCGTTCTCGCTGAGGTCCCAAATGTAAGAACCCGCAAGGTTGGCGAGTTGACAGAAGGAGTTTACCATAGCGATGGCGACGGCGCGCTTGGCAGGTGGGCGAGGAAATGAGGAGCTGACCCAGGAGAAGAGGACGATCCAGCCGGCGTAGGAGGAGGCTTGGAGAAAGAGGGAAATGTAGCGGGCGACGACGTTCATTGTGATCATGGAGATGAGGAAGCCAGTCATTCCGCCCAAAAGCGGGACAACAATGTGCCAGAACTGGATTATGTTAGTCTGCTAGTTTCCTTCTTGAGGTCGAGTAAAGGCTTCACTTACGCGTTCCTGTGTCTTGTCGGCATGCCAGGCGTTGATGAGAGACATGATGGCAGAGAATAACCACGGAGGAGCTGACATCAACAGAGTAGGCACATTGCCATAGCCAAGAGTCTGAGTCAGAGTAGGCTACGCAAGTATTCGTTAGTCCATGTTCTCCATTGAGTTCCAGTGAAGTGATGCACTTACGAAGAAAGCGTTGAAGGTTAGTCCAAGGACAAACAGGAACGAGGCCAGCACCATGAGCCAAATTTTCCAGTCCTTGAAAGCCATGACGAGACCGCTGAAGACACCATCCTCTTGGGAATCAGCGTCTGCCTCGCCGACATCCTCGATCATTCTCAGTTGTGCAACGCGGAGCTCGTCTTCGGTGAAGCCCTTCGAGTTGTGTGGGAGATCAGGAAGAATGAATCCTGCAGCGAGAGCGATGCCCATTGTGATGGCGCCTGAGAGAGCGAACAGTTAGGATCTAAAGTTTCTTTGTAGCCAATGGCATAAAGGGTGCAGATTTACTCACCCTCAATGAAGAACAGCCACCTCCAGGACTCATGTCCAAGCACACCCCTCATATTCGGCAACACCCCAGCCCCAATCAACGCCGAGAAAGCATTCGCAATCAAATTACCACAGAACAAGATAGCATTCCGAATCGTCAACTCCTTCCTGGTATACCATTTCGAGAGGATGAGTAAAGCGCCCGGAAGGAACACAGCCTCGACGAAACCGAGGAAAAATCGAATCATGACCATACCGGCGAAGTTCTGGACGAGGCCGGTGAGGGTGGAGATGAGACCCCAGATCATCATGGCGCCCGCGATGTACCACGACGGCCAGGAGATGCGGCTGATGACAATGTTGGAGGGAATTTGGGTGAGGACGTAGCCGAGGTAGAGGATGCCTAGACAGGTTGCGTATTGGGTGTTGTCGATGTTGAGATCTTCCTGGATGCCGCCCAGACGGGCTGCTGCGATGTTGTTGCGATCACTGTATGAAGTGTCAGAAGGGTGTTGAATGCCAATAGTCTTGACGATTAGTCGACTTACAGGTAGTTCATGATGTAGACTAAAAGGAACACCGAGTTTCGCGCATCGAGCTTCAGCTTCAGCCTCTTCTCGATCGCCGCACGGCGCTCGGGGTCAACGGTCAAACCATTGCCAGCCGCGCCTCGCTCAGCGTCAAAAGAGCGGTTATCTTCGACGACCGACACGTCCTCCTTGGTGTCGGCGATGACATCGCCGTGTGCCTGAGGTGAAGCCATGATCACAAGTCACAAAGATCTTGATGACTTTGGAGAAAATCTGTTCCCAAAGCAAAGTACCGGACACAAGATCGCTGGTGAAGTATTGCTTCTGCAGGTCCACCGATGTACTTATACAAGCTCGGCTGTCATCGCTTCACAATTTGCATGAACATTTGAAGAGATTGGTAAGGCTAGACAATTGCATGGTACCGTCTGCGGGGACCCCAGAATTCTTCCTGGTCCGGGGTATCGCAACCTGCAGAGTGCAGACGAGAACCGGGAAGAGATCTGACCTATCGCAAGCCATGAGTCGCGCTTAGACCTCAGTCGTGGAGATGGTCAATCTCGAGACTGAACAAAGCGTGAATTCAGTGGTCATTCGCATTGCGAGCACTGTGAATGGCATTGCCGACGGGGAAGGGGACACCCATGGGAAGACGTAGATGGGGCCTCGTCGCTTACACTAGACTTGGAACAGGATAGCGTTGCCGACGACTGAGGTCGTGGAGCAGACTCGTGATTAGTGAGCAATCGGAGGCGAGGGGGTTGCTCTCTCGGGACTGACTCGCCCTGGATTTGGAGATCTTGAGATTCCAGGGACTTCGATGCGATGAAGACCGAGTAAAGGCGACGCGATCAGAGACGGAACCCCACAGGTGGAAGCGGCTCCATCGAGCAACGGGACTGACGTATCGATTAGCATGTATTACCATTCGTGAGCCATGGACAATTACTGAGAATGAATGAGAGAATTGTATAGCATCCTCGGCGAGTACTTCACACTTTCCCAGTCGCCGTCATGTCACGAACAACGCCCAAGGTCCTCTACCCTTGCAACATCCAGCTCGACATTGACAGCCTCGTCGGCTACAACATCAACCTCGTCTCCTACGAACCCAAGGACCCAATCCCAGAGCAACATCATGACGCTGTCGTCCTGATAACATGGATGACCAAACACCTGTCTGACGCAGCCAAGCAGCTTAAGAACCTGCGATGGATCCAAGCCCTCGCCGCTGGTGTTGATGACATCCTAGGCGCAGGCTTCGACCGGACGCGGGTGACCATTACAACCGGTGGAGGAACACACGATGTCATGGTCGCAGAACACACACTCGCCATGATCCTGAGTTGCTGTAGACGCATGTACGAGATGCGAGATTACCAGAATCGCATGGAGTGGCCGGCACACCTAGGCGGAGCGTACCCAGCGGGCAAGTTCAAGACCCTACGAGATCAACAGGTTTTGATCTGGGGATTTGGCGGGATTGCGAAGACGTTGGCGCCGCATCTTCAGCTTCTGGGAGCCAAGGTTCGAGGTGTGGCCAGGTCAGCTGGAGTAAGGGATGGGATCGAGGTCTTCACCGAAGACAAACTCCCCGAACTTCTGGCTCAAACAGACTGCCTCATCATGATCCTCCCCTCTTCACCGGCAACCATCGACGCCCTCAATGCATCGCGCATCGCAAGCTTGCCGGACCACGCGTGGGTCATCAACGTCGGAAGAGGCGTGTCCGTGGACGAAGAAGCATTAGCAGACGCGTTGGAAGGTGGCAAGCTAGGTGGCGCAGCGCTGGACGTGTTCAAGACAGAGCCTCTACCGAAGGAGAGCAGATTGTGGAAGGCGCCGAATTTGTTGCTGTCGCCGCATGCTGCTGGAGGAAGGCCGGAGGGGTGCACGGATTTGATTGCGGAAAATATGCGCATGTTCCTTGCTGGCAGAACGTTGAAGAATACTGTGTAAACATCAGTTTGCGTGGTCTTAATGCGGCAACTGCCCAAATGCACTAAACCTGCGGTATCAAGTTGTGGCCATGGATGATTGTGACTGGTGTTTGCTGTCATTCCATGTTTCGTCCTCAATTTTTGGCAACTCGATATTGATTCTCGCTGGATTCTCGCTGGAAATGGTGGTACATCGGGATAACGCGCAACTACTAGTATTTTAGTACCTAGAGTACCTGTAGGAAATATTACCTTACTTTTTTCTCAGGTGACAGGGATACTTTCACCTGTACGGTAGTCCTTTGCTGTCGCTGTACATGGTTGATTCTCAATCCGCGAGACTCATGTAGGTCCCGGGTAGCTTTCACATTCGCAGCCCTGGGCAGTACAGAGCGATGAACCTATTGGTATTATCATGAGGTATGTTCTGTCTGTTGCATTCGCCCATTCATGTCATTCAAATTGTGATTAGACTCTGGTCAGCACCTAGTGGATAGCATGTTTCTGTCATTCAGCCACGATCTTCCTAGGGCTGGTGCTGGCTAAGCGTCTGCCCCTTGTTCAGAGAGTGGCTAAGCTCGTCGACGAGATCAAGTCTTCCCATGCTCTGTGCAAAAGCCATCCTGCCTCTGGCAGTCTCCGGGTCCGCCCCTTTGGCCAGCAGGACTCGGACCACGGAGAGGTGGCCATATTCCATAGCCCACGAGAGCACCGTCCGTGGCCCCTTGTCCAGGTCTATATCGCCTGCGTCTATAAGCGCCTCGACAACTCCGGGGGCGTCACGCTGCACCGCCCAGGCTAGCGGAGTCCAGCCGTCGACGTCCTCATCCTCCAAGCCGCAGGCACCACCCCCTAGGAGGGCCCGGAGCGTGTCCTCATGCCCATGTCCAGAAGCCCACGAAATCGGCGTGCGTCCGCCGTCATCTGCTTTGAATTTGTCAACTCTCCGACTGTTGAACAGGACGGCAATGACACCCTTGTGTCCATTGCCAGCTGCCCACGAGAGAGGCGTCCGGCCTGTCTTATCAGCCAAGTTTGGATCGACACCTCTGATCTTCTTGAGCAGGTGGAAGACTACCTCATCCATGCCGTCACCCGCCGCCCAGGAGAGGGCAGTACGTCCATTCCTGTCTCGCTTGTTGACGTCCACGCGAGGACTTTTACTCAGAAGCGAAAGTATCGCCAGATGCCCACCACCGGCAGCCCACATGAAAGGCGTCGTCCCCGCGTGATCCGGCTCGTCAGCTTCAACGGCTTCCACCTCTAGAAGGTATTTCGCCGTTTCATAGTGGCCATTCCCCGCCGCCAAAGAGAGCGCACTTCTCCCGCCCTTGCCTCTGGCGTTGACTTCACAGCGCCTGTCAGCTAGTAAGTGTTGAACGCAAGGAAGGCGCCCCGTTGCTGCAGAGGCCACGAGGGCGGTCTGTCTCTCAGCGCCTTGGTAATTTGGATCGGCGCTTCTGTACAGGAGCAATTTAACGACACGGTCATTGCTGTACTTTGCAGACCAAAACAGCGCCTCGTCTAGCCCTCGTTGAGTATACTCCCCTGTCTCAAGAACTTCCGCTACCGTCTCTGGAAGGTCGAAGAGAGCCGAGAGAATCAGGTTGTTCAACTCTTTGGGATATTCTGCATCTGCGTCAATGGCCTCTGACCTTACGAAACTCAGCCAGGTCTGCCCTGCGGCGTTCTGGCCACTTAGGAGGGACATGACTGAGTTCCTAAGCTGTGGCGATGCAATGGACTCGCAGACAGAGTAATGTTGCGCCCAATGTAGAGCGGCATACCTGTAGAAAACGTGTTGTGAGGCTATGTTGGCGGATAAAGTCGCTTCAAGTTCGTCGGACTCCGCGAACAAATCCAGCTGGAAGCCTTGGTCTTCCCACATGTCGTCAACTTCCGTAGCTTCTTCGCCAACGCCGAAGTTGCTGTTGACTGGGGACACCTCTATGGGAGAGAGGCCCGAGGAGAATTCGTCAAGATGGAGATAACGGACACAGGCAGTGGCCATGGAGAGCGCGGCGCTTTTTTCGGTGATAATAGGCATGCCAGGACACGCCTCATACGACTGCAGCTGAGCTACATCGGTATCAGATACGAGTAAGAAGTCCTTGACTGTTTGATGAACCAGAGAAACCTTCTGGCCAGAAATCCTAACGATTGGCCCGAGGATGCCTTGGATTGTCCGATCCAAGGCTGTCTGGCAACTCTGATGGACTTCATTTGACGATTGATGCGATTCGTTGATAGCAAAGGCGCAGTTCATTTCGTCAAGATGAAGTGGTCTCGAGCTAGCAAGCATCAAACTCAACAGTTGATAGGCTATCGCTATGTTGCTCTTGGGGATCTTTGCGAGAAAAGCAGAGTATGTTAACCCGAGACTGGGAGGCAATGTTGAGATAATGATGTCCAAGTCGGAAACTGATGAAAGAAAGCTCTCTTCCAAGGATGAGAGAACCATGTGAACCCAAAGAAAGGTCCGATCAGCCCCGCAGAGGAGAGTCTTGAGCAGATGAGACTTTGTGTGGTCAGAACAGCGATGCTTAAGTGCAATCTCATCTACTCGCTGTCGAATGAATTGCTCAAGGTCATCGACGTAGCCGGATTCGCCATCATCAATAGGAAGAAGATGCCACGATGCTCCCTGGAAGCTTTCCGCAAGATCTACAATAGGGCGGCTTGTAAACAAGAACTTAACCGTTTTGCCGGAGTCGTCGCCAGAGGGGTTGTCGATGAGATCTTTAATGGCATTTGTGAGGTAGTGACGGGAAGTGGTCTCACACTCATCAAGCGCATCGATAACCACATAGACGCAGGTGCCCTTCAAGTCCTTGATCATGTTCTTGAAGACAGACCAAAGAACAGAAAATGATTGGACTATGCTAGTGCCGGAAAACTCAAATTCGCGTCGAATATGTCGGATTAGTCTCCGGTTCCGGTGGACAAGTTGGAAGATGAGGCCTGTCAATATCGCTTTTGCGTCTTGTTGGGCAGCGATCTTGTTATCGCAAAAGTATACAAGGACATGTTCGTCGTCGCGTTCGAGGCGCTTGGCCACTGAGTAAGAAAGGACTGTCTTCCCGCACCCAGGATGGCCCCTGAGCCACAAAAGTGCGTTCGTGGCCTGATCCAGCCATGAGACGAAGGCCGGATGGGACTCAATCCAAACGCAGGTCCCATGGACGGGCTCTGGCAACCTACTCTTGTATTCTCTCAAGTCGAAGACGCTGAACAGTCTCATGCACGTCCGTTCGAGATCGCTGAGCCCTACTAAATATGTTAACAACCAACAATAAAGCCACACAAATTGACACGACCTACCCGACGAGGACGAGGACCTGCTGCTGGCATCATCAACTTGGAAAGGATGCTTTGGTCCAGCATGATGCATGCGACGAATCGCCTGACAGACTGATAGACACTCCGGAGTCTCGGGGGAGAGCCGACTTATATTCTGGTGGTTTAGGTGCAGTGGCACAATGTCCTCTCCGGATATTCCAAGCACTGCAGATTGGCGAGTGACAACCTAAGGTTGAAAAGGTGTCAACTTGCACATCTCAAGGCCAGGCAAAGGTTGATAATACTTACTGGGATGCTTAAAGGCGGTGTGGGGAGGGTCTCATAGAAGGATGCGACTGCGATCTTATCCCAAAGGTTCCGTGCCGCAAAATCCAACTCTTGTAGACTTTCAGAGTCGTACGAAAGTACGCTCAGCAGATCACGCCGGATCAGACTGGAAGATGCTCCTATAGTGGCAGGCGCTGTAGCGAGGTTGATGATCCTGCCAACGATTGTTGCAATGTCGGCTAGGTTGCTGCCCCTGTGTGGGGTTCCAAGGAAGATGACGCCGATTGTGGATTGCAACAGGGAACCGTACCGTTCTTGGTCAAGATGAGCGAACACTAGGGCCTAGCAAGATCCAGACAGCGTATTAGCAATGGGTTCCACGAGGACGTGATGGCGTACTACCTGTTTGCAAACTAGGCCCCCGAGACTGTGGCACACGAATATGGTTGAGCGACGTTTCTGTAGTAACATTAGTTATACAACCACTAATACAGAAGATGGAGAATGCAAACATCTTTCGCCTGATCTCGGTTGTTTCGCAGGGCGTCGAGGAGCGCCCGTGCAAAATCAGGAAGCGACGCCAGCGAAGGATTGGAACGGATCTTGGAAGCATATCCGAACGTATACACTCGGCTTCCAGGGACATACTCGGGCACGACCTCCTTGAGCCAAGTCTTGCCATCTTCGTGGTTCGTCCATGTACCATGTGCGCTTCCATTCAAGCCATGTACGGCGATGACATCCAGCGGTTCACAATGGTCTTCTGGTGCACTTTTGCTCTCTCCGATGAGGCTCAACCCTATTTTATGACTAGCCACACGAAGCCCGGCATCGTGAGCCAAAGGCTCCTGGCGCTGGTAGGCATCGTTTGCGTGGTCTGTAGTCGACGTGCTAGCTGCGGGGCGGTTGGGAACCGAACTTGAAGCTGGGGAGCTTTGCTGGGGTGTTCTCGTCCTGTTGCGAAACTTGTTCTTGAGGTGGTCGAACATGGGTACTGGAGACCGCAAGAAGCTGTCCTTTTCTACGAAATTCAACGAAATGCCAGGCCAGGACAAGGAGCAGAGCCAGGTCCTGGCACGGAAGCACTGAAATGAGGATTTGGTGGGACGTTGTTGGTTGGTGTTCACTCATGAGAGAGATCATTGGTGGTCTGTCATTAGCTAAGCTCCTCTTCTGGACACTGGCGCAGCCTGACATTGCAGTTAATCCTAAGCGAGACTAGCGCCTCCCTGTCCTACCCTGCACTTCATCAAACGCCCCGAGAAGCCAGAGAAATAATACAATAGCAAGAGATCTACAACAACAGACTTGCTGTATGATGTGCTCAAACACTCAAGCCATGGCGCATTTCCGAATAATTGCAGCAACCTATCACCATGCAAACTGGAAATGGGCACAATGCTCGGCCCACCCCGCACACGTGACCTGGTCAGTTCGGTTATGCGATACCTTAGAAACTTCATTAGGGGTATTTTGAGTTGTAAGGATCGATGTTAGCGAAAACACGTGCGAATGGTTTCGGAGCTGCCGGGATGGTAGTTTGATATAATGTTCTACGCGAAAGCGTGTTGCCGTCCCCGTCGACAAGGGGTCATTGTCGTTGGTGATGTGCAAAATCCGCGGCAGAAAAGTAATTCCTTGGTCCGACTGTTTCATGCTACCAGCTCTAGGCCCAAAACTCCTAATCTACCTAAGATAGGTAGTAACTTCGCGTTTTAGGTACAAATCGAGCCAAGGCGATTTTGAAGAGCAGCTTCCTTTCCTCAGCAGCACCATCTCGCCCACATTTTGCTTTGTCGCCAGTACTGCTGCCTCAAACCAAGCCTCATTGCAACCCCGTCGCAGTTATGGATACTGCATCACCCGTCCTCGTGACAGGAGGCTCCGGCTTCATCGCCTGCTCTCTCGTTAAGGCGCTCCTCGAACAAGGCCACACGGTGCACACCACAGTCCGCTCTCTACACAACCAGAAGAAGCTCGTGCCTTTACACAACCTGCAAAAGACCTACCCGAATAAACTCCATCTTTTTGAGGCAGATCTTCTCAAACCCAATTCTTTCGACGATGCAACGTCAGGTTGCGCCGTCGTCCATCATGTAGCCTCGCCATTTCGAATGCCGGAGAAGATCAAAGACGGCCAGAAAGAAATGGTCGAGCCAGCTTTGCAGGGTGTCCGGTCAGTTCTAGGATCAGTTGAGAGAACACCGACAGTCAAGCGGGTTGTTCTCACAAGCTCTACTGGCGCCATCTTCGGCACCTACATCGACGTCCCTCAGAAGATGGAGAACGCGACACTGAGTGAGAAGTACTTCAACTCGAGCAGCTCAGTCGAACATGAGCCCTACCACTACAGCAAAGTCATGGCCGAGAAGGAGGCGTGGAAATTGTATGAGGCGCAGGAGTCGAAACGGTGGCATCTTGTCGCGATCAATCCCGGTCTTGTGCTTGGTCCGTCTCTCACTCCATCTTCGGAAAGTGGCAGCTTGTTCCTGTTGAATGAGTTGCTCTCGGGGCAGTTGTTCTTTGGCGTTCCTGACCTGAGCTTCCTGCTCGTGGATGTTCGGGACGTGGTCGCTGCCCACTGTGCCGCGGCAAAGGTACCATCTGCGCATGGGAGATACATCATCTCTCATCATCGAACGACCACGTTCCAGGAAATCGCCCTGACGGCGCGGAAGCACATCACTGGCTTCAGGAAATATCTGATTCCGACGCACACGATCCCGACTTGGTTCCTCCGTATTGTCGGGCCGCTCTTCGGCTTGGACGCCAGGTTCATCCGGGAGCACATTGGCATCCGGTTTGCAGTCGACAACAAGAGAAGTGTATCGGAGTTGGGAGTCAACTATACACCCCTTGAGCTTACATTGCAAGACCACTATAAATCATGGTCTGTGAACAGAGGTTGATCGGAGGGGCAATGGCGTTCTTACAAGATGATTGTAATAAGATGGGGATTTGTAGGCTGTGGATGGTAACAAGCGAGCACTTTCATAACATTTGAAGAACAAGTCACGTCAGCAAGACATTTTATTCTTATCTTGGTACTATTTGCCATGATTGACAAGTCGAGCGTGTCGCTGACGTGACTGGGTCATGGCTAGAATTCCGCGATACGAACCAAGTGGATTTGTCATTCAGAGGGCGTCCCACAATCTCAGAGAACGATCTCACGCCAAATTCACGAAAGCATCCGATATCAGCCTCTCACAACAGATAGAGCAATTGAAAAAATGACGGCCGCCGACAACAAGCTTGTGATCCCGCGCCCGGGCGCATCCACGCCAATGCAGGCTCCAATCGCTGGCCCCTCCGAGATCGCCTTCACCGAGACATTCGGACGGCTCCTCCCGCCCGCCAAATTTGTCACTACTGCTCAGGGCAAAGCGGCATACTACCAATTCCCGCCCTCGATCCCATCTTCGTCCGATGACTTCACGCCACGCCGCGTGATTCTGATCCATGGCGTGCAGACTCCGGCTCTGGGCATGTTCCCATTGAGCCGCGCTCTGCGAGAGTCCTTCCCAAATGCGACTGTCGTCATCCTCGAGCTCTGGGGCCATGGCCTCAGTGATGCGCTCGTCACTCCTCATGTTCCGGAATTGTTTCACGACCTTCTTGACCAGCTGCTAGATAAGTTGCATTGGTCCTCGGCGCATCTAGTTGGCTACTCTTTCGGCGCGGTCTGCGCTGCGGGATATACCAATTTCCAACCCGGACGCGTCCAAAGTCTGACGCTCGTCGCCCCGGCTGGCTTCATCGATTCATCCGAGTTCTCCCCAGAAGAACAAGAGCATCTGAAGAATGATTGCGATGAAGAAGCGGCGGCCAAATGGGTCTTCAACTTTCTCGAGGGTGGCGATCTTATCGTTCCCGCAGACTGGAAAGAACACGTCGCGAAGGGTGAAGTCGTCGCTGAAGCTATCAAGGATTGGGAGATGCGTGAACACCCCGGCCACCCGGCTACTGTTGTCGCCGTTCTTCGTGACGGTGGCGCCATGGATTTTCACAAAGAGTATCTCAAGACTTCATCGTTGGATGTTCCCTCATTCGTCGTGCTGGGAGAGCTGGATGGTCTGAACAATGAGAAAGAAGTCAAGGAGCATGGATTTCAGCATGTGGCTGTTGTGCCTGCGGCGGGACATGCTGTTGTTCGTGACAGGGCAGTGGAGGTTGGAGGATTCATTCGCGACTTCTGGAACACGCTTGGCAGTGAGAAGAGCGACGACTAAGTATATTAATGCAAATATCTAGGGCATAGAGTCTGAGACTGAAGGATCTTTTGCCTAGCCTAGTCCGTGCGGTCACATCGCTTTCATGATGCATGACCATTTGCAATCAGGACGTGCAGCACATACTACCTCTCATGGCTACAGCTGTGCTCAAGTTCAATCACACCACCCGTATTGCAGAAAGTCGTTTCATAGAAGATTCCCATAGAAGATGCAATCCGGAAACCCTTGTTGAAAGGGATGTGACATAATAGCTTGCCCTCGTGTTCCTTCCTCTAGGCCCGAACGTAGCCACTGATCATCCCCAAACTCCACGCGCTTCCGACTGAGCTCTGGTCTTACATAAATTGATTGCATATCTCCCTCTACTTAGTCAATCAGAAATCGTGACTAAATGCAGGGGAACATCGCGTCGCTCTTCGCACCATAGTTATACCAGCCAATACAAGACCTTGTTAGCAATCCCACCCTAGATATATTCGCAATGCCATGCTCAAAGGATACTTTAGCATCAGGAAATATCGTGCATGGCAAACACAGAGCAGAGACTTTGTCGCATCGTCGAAGTCTGTTGACACATAAATAGTCCTGTAATGAGTCTTTAGGTGCGTCTCTTCACTATGGCAAGGAAACTATCCTCTCGAAGCGATCCATACAGACACTGAAATCATGATCTGGACGTTCTTGTAGTGTCGTCCGTCACCGGAACCGTGATTTGTGCGATTGGTATCCTCTTCGTCGGGATTCGTGTCCATATCCGTGAAATCGGTCTCTGCGTTGCTGCTGCTGCTGCTGCTGTTGCTGTTGCTGCGACTACTATCGCTTTTGCCATCGCCATCATCTGAGTCGAGGAAGTGTGATGTAGAGGCAGAAGAGGGCGAAGGAGCCGAAGAACGAATCGGAGATGGAATCGGTCGAGCATGATCCGGATCCGGATGATCAGGGGCAAAATCATCGGGCGCAGGTTGGAGATTTTCAATCTTGCTCCCTGCGCCGGCCACTTTGTTTTCATTGACATGAAAATCATTTTGCACATTCTTTACATCGGACTTCTGTTGGTTGGCGGCAGTCGGAGGACGATATTGAGACATGGGGCTTGGAGGGCGGTTGCCCTTGGCCGGGCCAGAAATGGCGAGCGACTGGTCATTGGTCGAGGTATCCATTGATTGAGATTGAAATAATGAAAATGTCTTGAAGTATATGGTTCGTAGTGTTTCTTGCTTGGTGCTGGTTGAAAGATACAAAGCTAGATCTTGTGCGAACGGCGATGTCGATATGTTGTGGCATTTATGTACGCCATGGGCGGCTGCGGTACTGTCTACTCCAGCATGATGAGGTCTCGTGATCACACTCGATAGAAGCAGAGAAAGAGACGTCTTTAAGCGCCGGAGTCACAGACTTGGCATTCTCGAGAGCCAAATTCTAGTACTGCGCAAGCCCCGGGCAAATCATAACTGTCTTGGTTCGTGGTGCGACGTGAAATGGACGAATCGGAATCTTCGCAGACGACTCCGCGTTGTAAAGGTGGAACCTTGGCGGCAATCGAGAATCTCATCGGAGTAGGCCGCGTCTTTTGACGACGGATGAGAAACCCCAGCCCAGATCAGTAGGCCATCTGTGAATCAAAAACCGGCGGTCACTCTTCGCCAAGCACTGACAAATTCTTGAGACGTCATGATATTCGACATATCATCATTAGAACTTGAATAGAACATATCCTGCGTATATTGTTCTCCTGCTCAGGGCTCGGGAGATAATTGTAAATACCTGAGTACGTGAAAGGCTAGGCTGCATGTGCCCCCTGCTCCACCATCCCATCAGCTCGGTGAAGGAAGTACTCGAGGCTAGTGGTCTCAAGGCCATGGAAGGCGGTGTGGGACAATAACTCATGATCTGCTGACCGAGTGTTATTCAGTAGCCATGTCGCCGGCACTACCAGCCCCTGACAGCCAAGAGAGCAACCCCCTTGTCTCCTTGTCGGTGCCTAACCGCCCCTGTGAGCCTAAACTAGCCGTGGACATGAGTCTGGAGCCACGAGAATGCGAGCTGTAACTCAGGTGATTGGACATCATTGGATGAGGCTGGAATGCTAGAAAAGCCACTGGCGGCTGTTTGCTGAGACTGGCCTGTAGGGAGCCCCCACTTCTTTAATGTTTTGAGAGACAGTCCAAATGTGAAAATACAAGAGATTAAGTTATTGTATTGACTTCTTTGCTGTCATGCTGCTATTTACGAGAAGTGTGGGATTTGGTGGAAAGCATCAAGAGTTGGTGGTTTAAGGGGGATGTGGAACATCGGTGCTATGAACCCACGGTTCGAGAAGAAGGCAAGTCTTGGACTAGATAAATATCTTCTTGTGATATCCATTAGGTTCTTCCTAATATTCCTGTGAAGAGGTCGCCCATCCAAGATTGCTGGCATCAACAACGCTCTCCTTAGCGCGACGTTTGCGGTGTCTCAGCGTCTCGCCTTCTCTAGCGTTGTTCTCTCAGTCACTTGACATTAACTTTAGCCTTTCCAAAGCGCTTGAACATTCTCACACTCTGTGCTCAGCCCGGTGTATGGAGCCCATCTCTTCATCATGAGCGGCTGAGGCCTTGTCGAAGGCGGCTGAGGAGCTCGACACCACGACCTCGTCTCCGAAAAGAGCGGCGATTTCTTCAAGGGACTTGCCAGACTATGAAATTAAGGGGTCAGTTCATACTGTGAAAACAAAAGAAGTTACTATGTCTTATGCCGGGTAAGGGACTTACAGTTTCTGGCAGCCAGAAGAAGTAGAAGACAGCGGCCGCCAAGTTAGTGGCAATGAAAAGCGCGTAGTACCTGAAACAAACAACAGTCAATGTTTATCCACAAATAGTCTGAGAGTGGTATGTCAGGGAATGAGAAAAGAGAGACCGTACCTCCAGCTCACGTTGGCGATGGCCAAGGGCGTAATCTGAGACAACACAATAGCCACAATAGCCTTGGCAGCCACAGCAAAAGCCATGCCCTTTGTTCGGAGGAAGAAAGGGAACAGCTCAGATGGCACCACCCAGACCATGGCGTTGAAGAAGATGGCGTAGCACATCGAGTAGAGGAAGATCGAAGCAATAGCACCTCGAGCACCATCCTCATTGCGGTTCTCGCTGCTACCAAACTCTGCGCTGAGAGCCATGAGAACAGCAATCATAACACTGAGGACCAAAGAACCGCTCCAAAGCGTACGTGTACGAGGCCAGCGATCAGCAACGACAACGAGGTAAATAATCTGTCCCAAGATGCCCATCATGCCGTAGACGCCGCTAATGAGGAGGGCTGTGCGGCCAGTGAAGCCGACTGCAGAGTAGAAGATGCCTTGGAAGTTTTGAATGACGGAGGATCCGGAAAGCTGGCTCATGCAGATGATGAAAGCAGCTGTCAGTGTGCGGCGAACGTACTTCGGCGAGAACATGGCACCGAGAGCCTGCATCCAGGCCATGTTACCCTGTTCGCGCTCGAGCTGAATCTGAGTTTGAATCTGAATGAGCTCCGTGTTGATGACTTCCTCGTTCAGGTCACCGGTCTTGGTACCATGAAGTGCAACGAGCACACTCTTGGCTTCCTCATGTCTGTCGCGCAGGACTAACCAGCGAGGAGAGAATGGGACGAAGAACAGAATGGCGCAAAGGATGACTGGGAGCGGAAGCTGCATCGCCAGAGGAATACGCCATTGTCCATTACCACTAGCGTAAGCACCAGCGTAACCCACCCAGTTCGCCATGCCGAAGCCGACGGATATCATCATGCCCTGAAGACCGACGAGAAAACCACGACGATCTGGAGGGGCGACTTCTGCGAGGTAAATGGGGACAACAGACAGAATCTCGCCACAGCCGATGCCGGCGATAAGACGGCCGGCAATCATCATCCCAACATTGACGGCAGCGCATTGAAGAACTGCTCCGATAATGGCTAAGAGACAAATATCAGCACAGGTTGGATATTGGGGTGATGTTGGTTTAATCACTCACTGAGAACTGAAGCAATGAAGATGGTCCATTTGCGGCTGAACTTATCTGCCAGGTAGCCAGTCGTGAGACCACCGATTGCCTGGCCTGCGTTGTATACAGACACGATAGCGCCTTGATATGTGGTGTTAACCATGGAAGGGCCATACATGTACAGCTTGAATGTATCATGGCCAAAGGTTGTGGCGATGATGCCTGCGCAATTGGTCAGCACTTTATATCCCGTATCTCTTTGCTCAAATTTACGACCCAGTCATCACGGGAAACAATCAAGGAAGATTGTGCATATACGTGGTGACTTACCAGAGTCGAAACCATAGATGAAACCACCCTGGGCTGCCACAAAGGCCACAGCAATGATCAGCCAATTCATGTTGTCAGCAGCGAGATAGCTCTGCGTACGATTCCGGTAGAGGCTATAAGCCGTCAGAATAAATTGTAGAATGAACAAGATGAACGACAGCCTTGTGCAGATAAACGAGAACGAAAAAGGGCTTTGCGAAGACCTTTATACCCTCTTTTCATGTACCTAATACCTTCGGCATAAAGCCGTCCGAGGCTGAACACACTAAAACCATAGCTTGTCTACAAAGTCGCGCGTTCCCCATGCTCAACTCCACAAACACATGGGGAACCTTACATCTCCGCGATAAACTCTGCGGAAATAAACCGCGGAGCTGGGAATGCTTTGTGGAGACGACGGTGCTAGTGTGGGATGATGATCCATTACCACGGGGCATTGACTGCCGAAGTCGAATGTTACAAGTAGTACCGCCCGTCAGGGCAATTTCTATCCGGTTCCCGAGGGACCATTGCCTTTGAGCTACAGCATAATTTGACACCATGTCGGCTCCGACCCTCACCGCTCCGACGTTCGAGCATCACCACAACGGCCTTGGCGTCGCTACAGCCAGGCCTAGGATCTCGTGGAGATTCCTGACGTCGCCTGATACGGCTGAAGGATGGATTCAGACTGCCTATGAGATCGAGGTTTCGTTTTGGACTCTTGGCGATTCCAAGACGGAAAGTTATCGCTTTGATAGCCGAGAGTCTGTGTTAGTGCCTTGGCCGGCTAGACCACTACTATCGCGAGAAGCGGCGACCGTTCGTGTTCGAGCGATCGGAAAACAAAGATCGACGAACGAAAAATATGACAGATCATCTGAAATTATCAGCGACTGGTCAGAAAATGCGACCGTTGAGACAGCACTACTTGACGCCTCTGAGCTTCGAGCCTCTTTCATTACACCCTCCCAACACATCGGACCAAAAGCTCCGCTCCAACCAATACGATTTCGAAAAGAGTTCACGCTTCCCGAAGGAGACAATGTGAATCGAGCTCGATTATACATCACAGCTCTGGGTGTCTTCGAAGCTTGGATCAACGGCAAGCTGGTCACAGACGAGTATCTCGCTCCAGGCTGGACAAGCTACAACTTCAGACTTGCCTACCGTGTTCTTGACGTGACATCTCTACTCGTCCCTGGTCAGAAGAATGTCATCTGCGCAGAGGTCGCAGAAGGCTGGTATGCTGGTCGTCTTGGCTTCAAAGGTGGCAGAAGGTTTCGTTATGGCTCTGAGCTTGGACTGTTTGCTCAACTGGAAGTGCACAAGGATAATGGCTTGGAGAAGCCATGGTCTCTTTTGACTGATGATACTTGGTCTACTACTGCAAGTGCTCTTGTCAGCAGTGAGATCTACGACGGCGAAACATACGACCTTCGACTTGAGGAAGAGGGCTGGAACACTTTGGATGGTCGATGGCCCACTGACAGCACCTTCGAATCAAAGCTCCTCCCTCGCCCTTCCGCAGATCTCGTGGCACTAGATGTCGCTCCTGTTCGCCATACAGAGACTAAACAATGCATCGAAGTCTTCAAAAGCACAAGTGGCAAGACGATTCTAGACTTTGGTCAGAACCTTGTTGGAAAGCTATTCATCCCTTCCCTAGACCTGGCCAAGGATCGGACAGTCACTTTCCGTCACGCTGAGGTGATGGAACACGGTGAGCTAGGCACCAGGCCGCTTCGTGATGCAAAGTGTCAAGATACCATTATTGGCTCCGGCCAGACACTCAAGGACTGGACACCTAGCTTCACCTTCCATGGCTTCCGATACGTCCAAGTTGATGGCTGGCCAAATGGGGAACCCTCCAAGGATGACATCCAAGCTTGGGTCATACATACCGATATGCGACGTCGCGGCTACTTTGAATGCTCCAACCCCTTCATTAACCAACTACATAGCAATGTAGTCTGGTCAATGAGGGGCAACTTCCTATCTCTCCCCACAGATTGCCCTCAACGCGACGAACGGCTAGGTTGGACGGGTGATCTCCAAGTATTCTGTCCTACAGCCAACTTCCTCTACGACACAATGGGCATTCTGAGCAGCTGGCTGCAAGATGTTTCAGCCGAGCAACTTCAAGAAGGTCGAAATGGCATTCCACCTCTCGTCGTACCTGAGGCGTTGAGCCCCAATTGGCCGAATGTCGCGCAGGCTGTTTGGGACGATGTGACAGTGCTTGCACCAGCTGCTCTCTATCAGTACAGCAGCGATAAGAAATTGCTTGAGACACAATTTGCTAGTATGCAGGCTTGGTTGGAGCAGGGTATTGACAGAGTACCAGATGGACTTTGGAACCCGGAGCAATGGCAACTCGCAGACTGGCTTGATCCTTCGGCACCCCCCGAGGATCCGGGTAATGGACGCACAGACAGTGTCTTGGTGGCCAACGCCTATCTCGTGCACACAACTTCAGTCATGGCCGAGCTTTGCGTCGCACTAGGCAAAGATGACCTTGCGGCCAAGTACAGCAACGACGCCAAGTGTCTGAAGGAGCTGTTTCAGCGTCGCTACATCACAGCCGAGGGATATCTCATGTCCAGCTCCCAAACCGGCCTTGGTCTCGCCATTAACTTCGATCTCTATCCTGAAGATGCAATACAAAGGAAAACAGCAGCGAAAGTACTCGATCGACTCGTCAAACTCGCTCGCTTCCAGATCAGCACCGGCTTCGCAGGAACACCCGTCATCTCCCACGCTCTCACACAAATAGGCCGACCACAACTTGCTTACCGAATGCTTCTGGAAACAAAGTGCCCAAGCTGGCTGTATCCAGTTGTGTCGCACAATGCGACGACCATCTGGGAGAGATGGGACAGCAAATTGGCTGATGGATCCATCAACCCCGGTCAAATGACGAGCTTCAATCACTACGCCCTCGGCGCCGTCGCAGATTGGCTTCACGGCTCAGTAGGTGGTATTTCACCCCTTGAGCCTGGTTGGCGCAAGATCAAAGTTCGGCCCGTACCCGGCGGCAACGTCACCTCTGCCAAGGTGTCTTTCGATGGTCCGTATGGCATTGTAGCCTGCGAGTGGACGCTGTCGGAAGACAAGACTTTCACCATGAAGTTGACAGTGCCGCCAAATTGCTCTGCTGTTGTCACTCTGCCTTCTGAGCTCACGCAAGATTGGAGTATCGAGCCGGAGAGTTCGCGAGAAGTCCTCTCTGGTACGCATGAGTTTACGTGTAAGTTTGAGGCTGCTGAATGGCCACCAAAGCCTATTGTAGCTATCAACCAGAGTCTGCCACCAGACACAATCGCCGGATAAGGACAGCTCTCTCAGATCTCTTCAAAGTATGTGAATCAACAATATGGACATCACTGGTATCTCTTTCAATTACATAAAACTTTGATAAGGATGATGTAGTCGCATTTGAGGCCTCATCCAGAGCTAACGTTTGGACGCAAAACTTTATCCTGGAAGACAAAATGACGCTCAAGCTCATTACTGTCTTTGTGGCCCGGACGTAAGGATCCGTGTCAGTTTAGATGTTTGGTGTGTGTTGATTGGCTGACTACCATAATTGACGGCTGACCGACTGGTTGGGCATCGTCACCGTAATGCTGAGCTCCGGCCTCCCCTTGTGTGACACCTATCATGGTCGTTACGTTAACTCAATCACAATCTTTATTACGCAAGACTATGAGTTAGTGTCGGATGAGGTACTCAATGACATGATCGACAAAGCTCATCACGCGAGCTGCACCGCGTAGACTCAGCGACTCACGTCTTAGTCCTTCACAACACCTCTTATTTCACCTGAAGCCGTCGAAAAGGTCCAGTTGCACATGCAATCCCCTGAAGTCTGTTCGACACAACATTACGTCAGTTTCTCACAAGGCTGCTGTGGGTATGGTCGTTGGTCGACGTTGGGACCACAGAGTCGGTACACTCGAGGCTACGGCTCTTCGGCACCACAAGCGCAACGACTATATCCGAAAAGCCACCAAGCCCAAAAGCCATTCGATGCGACTCTTTCCCTTTTGCGCCCGTGTGACGGGATGATTCTACCAACAAGCTTCCACTAAAACTCCCGAAAGCAGTAATCCACTCACCCACAGACGCCATTGGACACCGTAGGAGTGAGACACACACAGCGTGTAAGTGAAGGAGAATGGCTTCGGAGGCTACGGCTATAATCACATCGACTGAGGCGCGATGACTTTCAGGGGTCCAGCCGTTGTCGTCAGTGGCTCTCTGTCGGAAGATCCAAATTGTGTTTCCAAATGTGGGTGCGAGTCGTGGTGCTGAAGCCTCTGACGTCGCTGCGAGCCAGCCGATACTCTGGGTATGGGGACGGCCAGGTTGGGGCTTATTCGCACGTGCTAAACCGTTGAGCTGTCCGGAGGGCACTGGAATGCTGCATTATAATTGTCGGGATCGAGGTCAGGCATGCGGGTGTTTAGACTCCTTGGTGCCGTGTTGGGATGTTGCTCCAGCCCCGAGTTGCGACACATCATCGTACTGCGGTGCAACCCCGTCTTAGATCCGAATTATGCTTTCTCCCACACGGCCCTTGTTCCCTTCCGTTCGAAATAGATGTGTGTGAACTTCAAAGGGTTCACATCCATGACCAAATCGACGCGGTGCGCGCCAGACAAGTGCCAGCCTACCACAAACGACTCAACAACGTCTCCCCAATACGGGGGAGCAACATCACAAACTATCCCTGATGAAGGCGTAGGGCTGCGCGTGCGGCCCGGACGGCATTTTGGGGCCCTCCCTGACGATCCTCCACGCCCAGAAGCGCCGCCCTCCACAGCCAGCACGATCTGGGGGCGCCGGCGAAGGTTTGCAGCTAGTCGCAATTGATCCCGTGGCTGAAGTCTCCGACTGGTCCCCTAAATTCGGAACGAATGAGCCGATCATATCCCATTGGGTGTATCCCAGCAGCTTCACAGCTTCACGTTAGCATCAGCGGATGGCTCCGAGTGCCTGGCTTATGATGACGCAGGGTTCACCCCTTCACATCCCTTTCCCTCAACAATGTTTATTCTAAACTTTACCCTCGGGCTTTCGGATAAGTCGGCTTCTCAATTCCTTCGTGTTATGCGATGTCAACGGTGACTACCTGCGGTGACCCGTCGAATAGGCTACAGTCCTTCACTCGGTCCCGGGGTCTTACCGTCTGAGCTCGAGCAGCACAATGAGTTGTAGACATGTGTCGACACATATCAGCCTTGAGGACCCTGACGACGGTGGCTTCCGTTATTCGCCACCTCGTACAACGACTAAGAGCGCATGGTGTTGTAAAGTCCGCAATTGAAGCTATCCAGACATGACGAAAGAGGCCCCGACATGACGCTGTGGCCGACCTTCAGCTCTGACAGGCCATTGTGACTCCTTACACATGCTTAATGTCGTGAATAATAGCGCAGACCGTGCAATATGACGCAACTGCAGCATCCAAACGATGCCCTCCTCTCGTGTATAAAGACAACCCGTTGCGACTCCAATTCCGGGATTTCTTGTTCCTCATCAGCAGCATCAATTAGCAAACACTTCATCAACTCATCAGTCTTCTCTCAGCCGCCCTCGGCGACATCAACAGTTGGACAGTTTATAAACTGAACCTTCTCAGCCCAACATCAGCAACAAAGCCAATCAGCCCAGCAACCAACCCAACAAGCAACACAAGTCTACCCAACTTGGCAACAATACTTAATACACAATGGCTCCCATCAACAAGATCGTCTACAGCACCATTGTGCTTATGATGGCCACTTCTTCCCTCGCCGCACCCGTCGGCAATGCTCCTCGCCAGATCGGCGGAGAAGCCACCGCCCTTTACGGCATTGTCAACAACGTCGACAACGGCTCCGGCTACGCAGTCGAGAACTTTGAAGACGGCATCGCCAACGGCCTCAACCCCGGCAGCGGCGGTAACACCGAGTACGGCTACGGCGGCGACGGCGGCAGCTCTACCGGAGGCGGCCCACCACCACCACCACGCATGGCTCGTGTCCGCCGACAAGGCAACAAGATTGTCAACGGTCTCGGGCCGGTCCTTGGAGATCTTGGTCAGGGCGGCATTGGTGATGCCGTTGAAGGCACCGGTGATCAGGAGGATGAGACTCTCACCAACGATGCCGGTAGCATTGGAACTACCGTCGGTAACCTTGAGGAAGACTCTCTCTCCTCGGCTGGCTACGGGGCGGGAGAGATCGCTGGAGATCTCATCCAGGAGGGAAAGGGCGCTGCTCCCAAGGGCGGTGCCCCTGCTGTTCCCGGCGCCCGTCTGTAAGGGAATCGAAATGCCACAATCATGTCGCATTAAGGGTTCAGACATGAGGCAAGGCATGCCACTTCCGGGGAACAAGATTGGTGATTAGGTTGCGCATTTCCGGTGCAGCTACTGGGTCATTGCTGATGTTGCGCTGCCGCCTATTAATCCAGTCATGGGTTGGTGTACCAGGGCGGCTTTCTACCTTCTTGGAGCATTTGTTTTCAGCCTCTTTTTACATAGCGATAATTAAACACAAATTACTTCATAAGACCTACAATCAAGAATGACCCTGACGAAGCACTCGATATCTTAAGATGAATCCTTTGCATTTCCGATGCGGTTTGCCGTAGCCTCTCAGGTACACGACGTTGGCATGTCCCATACCACGATCTCACTCACCAACGCCTGGTATACACATTCTACTACAAGGAAACTTCGAGAAAGCGCTTGAAATTAATAGCACATCAAATTGTAGCACCCATCTCAGGCTAATTTTTACTTCAACATGCACCTACACCTGGCGATGATCACCCTACACAGCTAGGTTACATCTACAAACACTGCAACTAGGTTAAGCCACAGTCTCGACTTCTGTTCCCGTCATCTCTCCCTTGTGCATCCTGACATCTTCAACCTGCACATCCAAATCACTCCTATTCTTCCTCGTCGTGCCCGGCACAAACCAATTACTCCCCGAGAAAAGCGCATTCATCTCCTCAAGCGGCAGCAGCTTCGTCTCCGGCATGAAAACCCAGAAGAAAATCGCGTTTGTAAAGTTGCAGACCACGAAGAGGATGAAGTACCGCCAGCTGATGCTCTCGATTGCAGGGGCAGTGACCTGGCCGATCAAAGTGTTGAAGGCGAAGGATGTCATGACGCCGATGGAGATACCCTTTGAGCGGGTCTTGGTGTCGAAGACTTCGGCGGGGATGATCCAAGATAAGGAGCCGCAGGTGAAGGAGAAGCTGATCTGGTAGATCCAGTTTGTGGCGATGAAGAGCCAGCCGAGGGAGTTCTGAACTCCGGGTGAGGAGCTGTTGAATTTGGCGATGGCGGCGGTGACGATGATGAAGCATACACCGTTGATGGCGTTGCCGATGATCAGCGGCCATCGGCGGCCGAGCCTGTCGATGAAAAGAATAGTGCAGAGCTGGGCGAGGATGGAGAGAATGTTGCTAATAGCCTGATACTTCAGCGCGTCCGTGGTACCGATATTTAGCTGCGCATAGATATCCGGGGAGAAGTACTGGATGGCAGACACGCCGGTCATCTGCACCGAAGCCTGCAGCGCCGTGACGAGGAAAAGACGACGGAAGCTTGACTTGTCTGTGAACAGCTCCTTGTAGCCCTTTGCCTCGAGCTCGTGCTCGTGAGAGATGGCGGACTGGATCTGGGCGAACTGGGCCTGGACCCAGGGGTCACTCTCATTGCCGTTGGCGTGCAGCTTGGCCAATGTCGTCAGGCCTTGGGCTTCCTTGCCGTGATCGATCAGCCATCGGGGAGATTCGGGGAACAACAGGATCATGAGCGCAAGAACGGCTGCGGGCACGATCTGAAGACCGAGGGGAATACGCCACTGGTCGCTGTTGGTGAGGTGTTTATTGGTTCCGTAGGTCGTCCATGCTATTCAACAGCAATTAGTCTCGAGGTGCTACTCGCATTGCTTAAGGTCAATAACTCACTTGCGACAGCTGCACCGATTCCAAGCATAAACTGTTGCAAACCAGTGACTCGACCTCGAATCGATGGGTGGGCAATCTCTGCCTGGTACATGGGCACGATCATGACGAGCATACCAACACCAAGCCCCGCGACAGCTCGACCAGCATAGAAGAAGGACAGACTCTGTCCGGCTGCTTGCAGGGCGCCACCAATGCAGAAGATAATGGCGCCAATCATAATGGCCATTCTCCGGCCGAGCCAGTCACCAAGGGCACCAGCGACAGCAGCTCCAAAGAAGCCACCGCCAGTAAAGAGCGAGACGACAGCACCCCTGTTGACTAGTTAGCGACTATGTAATTATTTCTGCTCGCTAGACGTACGCTTCATTCGGGTTTGGGTTGAATTCCTCTTTGAACGAAGTAGAGGCGATACTGCCACCAATGACGCCGAGATCGTATCTGTTTCAAAAGCCTCGTTAGCATGTTGTGCTGACTATCAATTGGACGGGATAGGCTTGACTGACCCATAGTTGAACGATCCGAGTGAGGCGAAGACGCCAACGAGAAACTATGGAGGTCGTTAGCAGCGAGCGAGCATGGCGGGAAATGTGAGGCAATACCTGATAAGTCCTTGGGGGAATCATTGTTGCTACTGTACTGTCCACGTCCTCTCGTGAGCTGTAC
The DNA here is from genome assembly GCA_021347865.1 of Sarocladiaceae sp. CBMAI 1973. Lineage (NCBI taxonomy): Eukaryota > Fungi > Ascomycota > Sordariomycetes > Hypocreales > Sarocladiaceae > Sarocladiaceae sp. CBMAI 1973. Next base: position 75,910 of record WNLN01000023.1, read on the forward strand.
TTGGAGAATACTGGGGAGGATGGTAATCTGGGGGGAGGTGGGTGTTTTATAAGTCCGGTCGCTACACCACGATGATCGCGACAATTGGATATGGATATTAGTGGCCTCCGCTTCGAGGCATGGGGCACTAAGTTAAGCGTCACGTCCAATGATAAAAGTAAGGACTTTTTAGAAGGCGCGCCGCGATGGATAACCCTACTAGCCCATGTCATCGCCCCCATCCGTCAACCTCGGATACGTTCCTCTCCATGGGGATTCGTGATCCCGGGGGCTCGTCGCATTCAGTCTCATCTTAGCTCGTGATCTCCACCCACTAGTGCAGAGTTTTGGGTACAGAAACATGGGAAAAGATGGAGAACGGGGATCGTGTAGAAGCGTGCCAATCGCAACCCTCCATCTAGCTCCAATAGTCCCGCGTCTGAAGCTTACGTTCTCCGCGTTCGGCAGATGCTCCGCAATCTGGCCAGGCAACATGAGGAGAAAGCGTCACCTGGTCCCAAGACTATCGTCGAAACATTGCGCGATTGCAAACGCCACGTTCACAGCGGCGCTTCTGGGGTAGCGCGACGCTTCGTGATCGAAGCGTGCCAATAGGCGATGCCTTCTGGGACAATTGACAGTGTCCTCCATCCATCTATAAGCGAGGCAAGTGGATCGGGATCTGTCAAGACGGTCCGATCGAAATGCCAAGGCCTAGGCATTCTTTCCAAGAGGCAGCCAAGACGAACCAAGTCGGCCGAAGGAACCGGTTGGTTGGTACAGTATACTACACCAATAACGAGACAGCCTCGACTGAGCCCCGACTGTGCAAGACGACTTCAATTATGATGCGATTGCATTTGTGCTATGGCTGTAATTACATGTTTGGTGCAGTCACCCAAGACACTCATGTCAAGCTCAACGAACATTTTCAACGTGGCACAATAGATTATTCCTTCGACTACTTTCAGCCCTGGTGGCATAGCTTCTTTGATCTTCCTATCCCATTCACTGCCAGCTAGCTACTACATTAGAACCTGGCTCTGGCAGTCTCGTAGATCACAGCCCCGTCTTGGTCAGGTCAACAACACTCAAGCTGACCACATTATTGCTGGCCGGAGGCAAACTACCTCCTCCAGCAATGAGCAAGAAGTTATCATTCTCGTTGAACGTCATCAGCCACCTTGAGTAAGCACTCGGGTGCACCGTCGCATACTCAACCCAGGACCCATCCGCACCAAGGTTCTTATTCACAAAGATAGCCGACTGACTTCCAGAGGTGACGATGATACTACCATTCGGTCCACCAACTTTGCTCCAGACAACATTGGGAGAACTGACGGGCCGCGTGCCCTTGTCTGAAACGAGGGAGTGGCTGGGCGCGTTGAGGATGCTCAGTGGGTTTGAGGTGAGGCGGTAGTGTACGCGGCAGCCGTCTGTGCCACAGACTTCGTAGGTGTAGATGTACTGTCCATTGGGTAGGAGGGCGAGACCCGGCATGCCAGGACGGGCTTCGTAGTTGCTCGTGTCATGAACGTCGTCGACTACTGAGGACCATTTGAGAAGATCGGTAGTAGTTTGGTGCACAAGCTTCTGTCCGTACTTGGAATCGCGCTGGTCGGAATAGTAGCACACTAGCTGGTTCTGGTATACCCTTTTGCTCAAAGTCAGCCAACGAACGGTTCAGCAAGAGCATGGAGGTACGTACATCAGGTATGGTTCCCACACCGGGGTGAGCCCGTTATTTGGTCTAGCTTCCCCTCCACTCGCAACAGAGCTGACGAACTTCCAGGATACTCCTCCGTCAGTACTAGCATAGACGTCAATCTTGGTCTTGCTCAGGTCAGTGGGAATGCTGTTCCCAGCGCACAAAATAGTGCCCTTTGCGAACTTGCCGATTGCCTTTGGCAGTTGGTACAGATTTGGTTGATACCGCATCCCCCATCCATTGACCTGATCCTGCACCCTTCCAATCTCTTTCCACTTCACGCCTCCATCGGTGGACTTGAAGATGGGGAAGTACACCAACGGCGGCTCTTTGGAGTAGTTCTCCCAAGTTGCCAGGAGAGAACCGTCCGAAAGCTCAATGACGCGGGAGTAGAGGACCCGAGGGTCTGTCCAGCCTGCGTTTGAAGGGGGAGAGAAGATCACATTATTGGAGACGGTTGATGATGGGAGCGTGCGCTCGGCGAGGGTTGGTGGTGGAGCGTCAAGAGATCGTGGGGCTGGGGCACCGAGAACAAGAGAGAGGCTCAAAAGGCCTCCGGAGAGGAGAGACTGGATACGCATGTTGTTGAGATGATGATAATAATGCAAAGTCCTATGTTGTCTGTGCAAACTTAGACGCCAAGCTTCTGTGTTGTCTCGTCCTTTTAATAGTGCCATGTGCTAGAGATGTTCCTGACCTCGGCATCGTCGTGTACTCGAGTCGATTGGTTTACTTCGTACTATCCGCTCTACCTATCCTATCGAAGTAGGGATCTGCATGGATGGCGCTTCTGTTCTGCAGGTTCCTCATTTTGGCGATCAATACAACCCTTAATTGGAGTTCAATATGCAAACTAGGAATACAACATAACAATGACGGCTTTACTTTAGTAGCGGCCTCGGAATAGGTTGAGAAATTGCACTAACAAACTTTACTCTTTCGGGGGCTATACACGGCAGACGTGGAACCCCACGGGGTCCCCCGGACGCCTTCCTCAACTCCGAAGCGCCGGCAAGGGATTGGTGCGGCAAACCCAATACTAGAATTCTTCGTCAGCTCAGCCTTCGCTTCCATGTTGGAGTAACAACTAGCAAGCCTCCCCGCGTTTCTCCAAGTCTAAGTCGTATCATGCCTGTAAGTTGTGCGTGGGCCGACGAAGCCCCACGTCAAGCTGAAGGTTTCTACGCCAGGCACCAAGCGCGCCAATCAGCCACTATTCATGTCAAGTGCTAAAATTCTTACAATACATGCTTATGAGAAAGGTCTTATCCACTTCTTGATTCTAGATCGCGCCATTCAGATATAGCTGGCAGGGAGATTCAGGTCGGCATGTGACGACAAAAGGGAGCTCGTGGGACTTTTGAGGCGCACCACTCAACAGCTCGAATTGTAAAGTCTAAACGCCAACAAGGAAGATGCAGGCGCTTAGTGGCTCTCATGACATGTCACATCGGCCCTGAAACAACGTGCTTGACCACGCGCCCTCCCGATGCATGGAGGTACCGGAGCAGCGGCACAGCTTGGTCTTGGTCTTGGCTTTCCGAACCGGACCCTCATACTCCCGTCCTCAATTTCAAGATTTTGGAGAAATATAGGAAGTGAGGGGTTTGCGCATGACTGGATCTGCGGGGAGTCGTCCAAAGTTCCAGCTAAGGGCAAAGGATCCGCATTCCTCCACCGCCCCGACTAACGCGATGAGAGCTCTGGTGGAGTAACAGGAGCTTCCGCGCCTCGGTGGCAGAAAGTTCGCACAGCTGCTTCGTCTGCGCTGTTGACTCTATGCAGATTCGGACTCGAGTGGGAAGTCCCTGCCTTCTCTGTCGTTCGCTCTTGTACATCCTCCTTGTGTTCCTGCGAGCCCTCTCGATCCGACATCATGGCGACTTTCACGAAAATCCCCGATGACGAACAGCCGGTCATCTCAATCAACCCAACTCACAAGATCTCTCGAATTGATGATAATACATATGGCGGCTTTACAGAGTTTGTTGCACGATTGAGACATCCACCAGATACGAACGAATTACTGATTGTGGGCATAGGCATATGGGCCGTTGCATCTACGGTGGACTGTACGACCCAGGAAGTCCTCTATCGGACGAAAATGGTTATCGCAAGGATGTAATTGAGGCTTTCCAAGAATTGAAGTGCCCCGTGGTCCGATATCCAGGCGGCAACTTTATCGCTACATACCACTGGCAAGATGGCGTTGGACCCCGGGAGAAGCGCCCAAAAAGGTATCTACTTTACTCAGTCTTGTCAAATCACATATTCTGGGCTGGAAACATTGACGAAGTGAAACTGCAGGAAAGAACTGGCATGGCACGGCATCGAGACGAACGAATTCGGCACAGATGAGTTCCTCAAGTGGTGCGAGATTGTTGGCACAGAACCCTATCTTTGCCTCAACTTCGGGACTGGTAAGGATTCCTTTTCTCGGTTGAAGGACTCGGTCATACACGGCACTGACTCTGTCACAGGCACTCTTGATGAAGCCATGGGATGGGTCGAGTACTGCAATTCGGACGATGACAGTCACTTCGCCAACATGCGACGTCAAAACGGTCGAGACAAGCCATATAACGTGAGCTACAGCTTTCTACCTTGCCTGTTCTCCACGTACTAATGTCTCAAATGACAGGTCAAGTACTGGGCCCTTGGAAACGAATGCTGGGGCACGTGGCAAATCGAGCAAATGACACAAGAAGCCTACGCCACCAAAGCCTATCAATGGGCCAAAGCGCTCAAACTCCTCGACCCGTCCATCCAACTGATCCTCTGCGGCAAAGAAGGACCGACGCATTGGGACTACCACGTAACCAAAGAATGCATCAACTACAGCATGCACGTCCTCGGCAATAACGATGCATCGTGCCTCATTGACATGCACAGCATTCACATTTACACGGCCTCGAGCGACCACCTGAAAAACGTCACGGCACCGCGACAGGCTGAACGTGCGATTGAGATCACGGCCAGTCTAATTGATCTTGCACGGATTGAGAATAAGGTGCCGCCACATATCAAGAGGCAAAAGATCTGCTTTGATGAGTGGAATGTTTGGGATCCTGTTAGAGCGCCTGGGTGGCTTGGTGCCGAGGAAAAGTAAGACCAGCCAGACGTGAAGTGCACGTACACTCCATAGGGCTAACACGGTTGTCTAGATATACCCTTTCGGATGCCTTGGCCGTTGCTAATTGGCTCAACGTCCTCATTCGTCAATCCAAGCACATCGGGATGGCGACCATCGCCCAGTCTGTGAACGTCATTGCACCACTCATGACAACCAAGACCGGCCTCATGAAGCAAACGACCTGGTGGCCGCTCCTCTTGTTCAGCAAGTACATGAGAGGTTCCACTGTTGCATGCCACGTATCATGTGGCGAGTACGAGGGCCCTACAGAACCTGAATGGATCAGAGGTACCATCGAGACACCCTGGCTTGAGACGAGCGCGACGGTGTCGGACGATGGAGTAGTATCTATGGTCGTGGTGAATATTCATGAGTCGAAGACCTCCACGGTCAGGTTGGAGGGCATTTCTTCCGGCACCAAGGTGGAGGTGTATACTGTGACTGGTGATGGTCTGAAGAGTACAAACACCGAGGAGAAGACCGAGGTTGGGATTCAGGAAAGCATCTGGACAGCCCAGGAGACATATGACTTCCCACGGGCATCTATGACTATGCTGAGATGGAGCGCTACGAAATAGAATTGAAGTTGACTCTGGAAGAGAAAAAAGGCATATACATGAAAACAACAAAGAACAAAAGAATAAAAGAATGTCAAAAGAAAATTCCCGACACTCTAAGCGAGGGCGTTCATGACGGCGGTGTACGCAGCCTTGGCCTGGTAGTTGCCATCGAACAGGAGTGGATTATCGCTGCTCCTCCAGCTGTCCTTGTCCGAAACACCCCAGACAGTGATACCAACGCACTTGGAAACCTGGAGACAGGCGTTGGTGACAGTGACGTAGTCGTTCGCAGCAGCACCTGAGATATCAAGCTCAGTGATGGCAACCTCCTTGACGTTAGACGCGGCGAGGGCTTTGAGAGCAGCAGGGACGCCAGAGGCAGGGTTCCAGCCACCAGGAGCGGCTAAGTGAGCCTGTGATCCAATGCCGTCGATGGGAATGCCCTGAGAGAGCCACTTGTTAACATGAGCAACCATGCCAGTGGTGACCTTCGCATAGTTCGCAATGTCGAGGTTATAGTCGTTGATGTATAGCTTAGCGTTCGGATCAGCAGCCCGAGCAGCACGGAACGCAATGCCGACAAAGTCCTCGCCGAGCACACGGCTGAAGACACTATCACGAAGACCGCCGTTTTCGGCAAAGATCTCGTTGACGACATCCCACTGGAGGATCTTGCCCTTGTAGTGGGTGACGACGGTGGTGACGTGGTTCTGGATCACCGAGGTAAGGGTGTTGCGGTCGGTGATCTGGGATACCCAGTTGGGCAGTTGGCCGTGCCAGAGAAGGGTGTGGCCACGGATGAGTTTGCCGTTTTGGATGGCGAAGTCGACAACCTTGTCGGCGTTGGCGAAGTTGAAGGATCCGCGGCTCGCTGTGGTAACGTGTTACTCGACTGTGTTCTCCCTGTGCCCATTCTTCATTTGAAGCAGACGAATGGTGACTTACGCTCAACGGCATCCCACTTCATGCTGTTCTCACAAGTCACCTGGCCAAACGTGTTCTTGACAATGGTGGTCAGGGGGCTATTGCTGAGATGGTAGTGATCAATCTCAGTGCCAAAGTACTGCTTGCCCTTGGCCCTGAAGCGGCTGTTGAGACTGCCGCTGGGGGTGCCACCATTTCCGCTGGTAGGCTGAGCACCGCCGCTGCTTGTCGTCGTCGGGACACTTCCGCCGCTGCTGCTCGTCGTCGGAGGGTTGCTACCGCCGTTGCCAGAGCCGGGTAAGCACTGCGAGTACCAGTCACTGTGGTCACGTCAGAGTCTGAAGTTTGGCACCACGGGTTGTGTCTTCGGATACGGGTCGAACTCACTTGGAGTACTGGCAGGTTGAGCCTGAAGCACATGTAGTCGGGCCACTGTAGCCAATACCACCGCCTAGAGTAATGAACACCGCATGTCAGCCTTCGCATGTCCGTCAAGGGGTCAAAGTCCCACTTACATTGTCCATAAATGGGTGACTGGGCCAGCACAGCGGCCGGGGCAAGTGCCAAGAGGAAGGTAGCTGAGACCATGATGGGTGGTTCGTAGTGAGTGAATGCGAAGATGGGCCAAGACAGGTGATCCTCTTGATCCTCGGGAACTGTACTAAACACGAAGTAGATGGGATCGCCCAGCCTTCTTGGCGATGGGATCTGCTGGTCTATTATATGCTGATCCTCCTTGGCCATAAAGGACCCTGGTCGGCTCGCTCCGAGTCGTGCGGCTACAGAATCCTCATCTCGGCTAGGAGACTGAAGTGGCCTGTCAGATCTTGGTTTGTATAGCCTGTCGGCGACGAGTCCATGGTCAAATGTGACCCAACACGCACCCATCTTCGAGGAGATCTAATATCATTTTTAATATCGAAAGGACCGGCCTAGGACTCCGCCGACTGGACCGCGACAAGGATGCAGGACCTTCGAGCCCGTTTTGGGCGATGTCTTGGCCATGCCGGCACATGTATGGTCGGAATTATTTCGCCGGCGCCTCGTGGGTTTACCATTCCCTCGGAGGCAGGGGACGTGTGCTTGCTGTTTTGGGTTGGCATTTTGCGGGCTAGCAAAGTCACTTGCTCCGAAGGCCCGATTCGTGTTTCATAAGTTCCAATTGTTTTGCTGCACGAGACCACGTTGGAGGAACGTCTTCAGTCTTTCTCGCGTCGCGTTCAGTCAGGCAAGTCTTTGCGCGGAATGGACAAGGGCTTTGTTCCAGATCAACAATCGCTGATAGACATCTAGTCGGGTTTTGTCTATTCTGTTACAAATCCTAGGTGGCTACTGAAAATTAATCGGGCTGAAGACAACGTAAAGGTGCAAAGACGTCTGACTCGCGAAAAGCACTGGGCCAGCTTTGTTATTGGCTTCAATGTCTGTATCATGTTGCTTTGAGATAAAACTGACCACATAGCCATTAGAATATAATTGTTCCTCTATGCACCTCCCAAAACTTCTGTTCAAAATTGGTGATGAATAGACGGCTACAGGGTATGGGGTTTGTATAGTCCCGCGATCACAGATGATCGTTCAAAGATTGATCTACTAGATTATAGTAGTTTCTTCCTAGAGTAACAATTAAATGACCTTACTTGTCATCATTTTGAGCTGCATCTTTAAGTTCCGTAGCACAGCTGGACTGGAGAGAGGGGGCTTTCGATGATTTGTACTATAGCTGATACCTGAGACTTGGGCAGAATCTCCTTTTCGTGAAGCGCGACCTCACCTTGCGTTGTGGAGCTGTAAATATATAAAGCTTTCCACTAAATGCTGAGGCGCAATTCCACACCACTGGATGGATACATGTCGGGATCCAACCCTGTTAGGCGACTGCAGCGTCAACACATGAGGATGTCAACTCCATAGCATTGTCTCCACATCAGATGTTGGTGAGACATGGTGACTGGAAGGGTCCAGTTCTCTCCAAATTGGCGAACCGGTTAATAACCTCGTGGCGAATCCGCAGTCACGTTTCAGGTTGGACATGTGTGCCAAGGCCAGCAGCCTCTAGACTCCTAAAGGTAAGTCTGTTACCCTGATCGGAGCTGAGCGCGATTTATACCCCGGGTAACGGGTACTGTCTCGGATGCATCAGTCCCTGCAGTGCAGTGTATTCGCCTGGCCAACGGCCATGATCAATCACGGCCAGCTTGCACTACACTGAAATGAAGCGTGACACCTTCAGTTGTTCGCTGCAAGTAGTATTGATGCTGCCAAAGTATTTGCATTATTGACCTAGGATGACTGTCGCAGCCTTCTCGCTGACCATGTACACAGGTACAGCGATGTAGAAGCCAGGAATCTCAGGAAATACAGAAGCATCCACGACCCTTAGTCCCTCCGTTCCACGCACCCTGATCTTGCTATCCAGAACAGCCATCGGATCGCCGTCTTTGCCGATTGGACAGGTGCAGCTAGCATGGTGTCCCCATGCCTCATTAGTGACCCATTCCTCAAGATCGGCATCTGACACGCTGGGGCCGGGCCAGACCTCTTTGAAGCCGCCGGCCAGAGGGATGACATCCCTCATCATCTTACGGGAGAGCTTCATGCCTTCCACGACGGCTTTTCTGTCGACATCGCCGCCTTGTGAGAAGTAGTTGAAGTCGATCTGGGGCATATCCCTTGGATCGGTTGAGCGAAGGCGGACTGTGCCGGCTTTGTTGGAGGTGTGCGCCTTTAGAGTGATCCATGACCAGTGTCTGCGATCGCTGGTACTGTTCTCAGCGTAGCCGGGATAGTAGCCGCGGAAGGCGACCGGGGCACCAGCGATGAAGAGATCTGGGTCGCTGGTTGTGGCGCTGGAAGACTTCTTCACGACACCCAGAGAGATGCCATTGGAGGCATAGATACCCTTGTCTTTGGTCTTCCACTTAGACAGGCACGGGTCACCCTCTCGGCCAAAAGTGCAACCCTTGATGATGTCGAAGTCGGTCTCAGTCTCGCCAACAACTGTCGTTTCATAGCGATCTTGGAGGTTCGTTCCGACGCCAGGAAGGTCGACTATGACGGGAATATCGAATGAGCCAAGCTCAGCTTTGGGACCGACGCCGCTGAGCTTGAGGAGCTGAGGAGTGTTGAATGCGCCAGCAGCCAAGATTACCTCGGCAGAGGCGTTGACGGAACCGGCAGTAGAAGCGCTAGAAAGCTCATATCGAGGATCAGCCTTATATAAGCTCTTGCCAGAGATGAAGTCGACACCGACTGCGCGAGGCTTTGAACCAGACGTGTCGAAAACAACCTTGGTGGCCAGTGTATTCATCATGATGTCGAGGTGGTACTTGCGCGAGCCATCTGAGTTCTTCGCGTTGGCTGTCTCGAGGACGAATTCGCGAGGACCGACCCTGATACCATCCTTGACGGTGATGGGAACCTGGTATAGCCCCTCGGCAGCGTCTCGCCCAGGGAAGTCAGCATTCACGTCCCTGAGCAAGACTTCACCGAGGCCGTTGATGGTGGAGAGAACAAGACCGAGAAAGCTCTTGCCCATGGATGAAGCAGCTGACACAATCACGGTCAGGAGTTTGAGATCTTTGATCACGAGGCCGAGATCGGTGACGCTTGTAGTCAACCACCCATCAAAACCATGGCCAACAATGGAGTTCGGCAAGTACCGAGCACTCTCAAGTCTCTTGAAGTACTGGCGCATGTTGGAGGCCCTCCAAGAGCTATCACCGGTGAGGGTGGCGAGCTTGTCCCAGTCACTGGCATGAGGATAGACCGTGATGAGGGCATTGTGCGCCGCGCAGCCGCCAAGGGTGCCAGCTCTCGGGTATAGAACACCCAACGGCTCAGCTCCAGGACCAGGAGCAAGTCCAGTATACAAATCTCCGTCTGCCGTCCTGTAGGACATCTTTGAGTCCTTCTTCTGGACATTGAGGTTGCTGTGGTGGTTCACATAGTAGTCCCATCGCATGGGCTCGTACTCTGTGGACTGCAGGTTTAGAGCGGGAACCTGATACTCGGTCGACAGGCCTTGGTCATCGCCTGCCTCGATCAGAAGAACTTTGTGGCCTGCTATGGCGAGACGTGAGGCCAGAGGAGCGCCTCCGGGACCCGAACCGACGATCACGTAGTCGTAAGTGCTGTCGTAGTTGGAGGCCCTAGGTACAACGCCGTCTCCATCTTGACTAAAAGACTGTCAGTGTCATGGGCCCGTGGAACGGCGATATGGCCGAAGTAAGCTTAAGCCATAGAGCAAGGCGATCATTTCTGCTATGGGACTTGAGGAGAAGGGGAGGGGAGGGGAGCTTCCTCACGCTAACTCGGGGATGGCGATAGCTGCCGCGCCGGAGAAAAGGCAACTGAGTGAGACAAAGCAAGAAAACGCGAGTAAATGCATGGCGGCGGGTCGGATCAGGGCGCTGTCGAATCGGGGAAAGGTAACAAGCTGTGGCACTAAAAAGCAAGGCTAGGGGAGCAACAGAAGGACAGACGTGAATGAGTGAATGGCCTTGAAAGGCGAGTTGGTCTGACGGACTGCCGGTGATCTCTTCCTCCATCGTCGGATTCATCCGAAAATTGGGAGCATATATTACTTATGTATAACAGCATACCCTCAACACGTGATGGACTAGAATGATCGAAGCTCGGCACATGCCTTGCCTTGGTTTCAACTCGTACACCTCCTACGCATTTCGGAATCTACATGCAGCCGAACAACACGCGACCTCGACCCCTGGCTTCCTATAAGTAGAGCATTATAGCACGAACCTGCTTTCGCAAGGTCCTGCCGTGTCATGCCACTCAATGTAACTCACTCACCTTCGGCAGCGAACACATCCCTTGAAACGGCAGGTAGGTGCAAGAGATCGCGGGTAGTGCCGGGCAGGGTCTGGAAGCGGCGGAGCAGCAAGGATCAAGGGGGCAAGAGTCAAGGAAGACTTGAGTGTTTCCTGATTAGCGAGCTGGGGAATGGTTCTTCTTACGTGACATGGATGTTGACTACTAAATCCAGTCCGTGCACCCGCTTGGCGTTGGCACTATTAGCTTTCATGTCACATTCTGGTCCCGCACAGACCAACGTGAACTACCGACTATACACAACTGTACTAGTATTACACTGAATGCAGCATCGTGGAGTCCCTAAATGTCCAGCGTTACAGCTTCTGACTTGGCACGTCGCATTGGCCTTGTTAGTCTCGTCACTCTTACTAGTACAAAGCCTCACTTGGGCTTTGGTATATTTACTGCTAAGCAGCACCCTGATTCATAAGGTACCTTAGTAGTGAGACGTAGCCTGAGGCCCACAACTTGTCAGCTGCCCTCCACTAACCCATTAACACCTGATATTATATCCGATAGTCACCATGCCAAACCTTAAGTACCCCTGCATAGCCGCGATATGGGGCGGGGAGAGAGGAACCCCTGCCCGACAACGTGGGGACGACCGTGCCCTGCTACTCGTAGTGCAACTACAATTGGTACTTGAAATCCGAACTGGTCTGCCGAAGCCATTTCCCAATGTGAAGCATTCGTAGAACCCCCTTTCGGCGGGTCGTGAAATGCCAAAAACAGTATAAGCGATCAATTCTCATCAACACTCCTCCGTCCCTTCTTTTTGGCTCTACCCTGTCAACTCCACTGTCGCATGATTGAACTGTTCTTTATTCTCCTTCATCCTAGTTCCGTGTCTTCGAATTGCTTAAACTATATTTATCGCTACCTGTCTCCTGGGTCTTACCTTGTTCTGTGTTGCGTATCGGTTCGGTTTGCTGTCCTCTCCATTTCACAGGGCGGGCGCATATTGCGTAAGCCGTTGGACCAGAGCGCACAACAATGAGGTCACTCACCACGATGCTGCTGGCAGCAGCGATGGCATTGTTATTTAGCACACCAGTCGCTTCTCAGGGCGTATTGGATCTTGTATCGGCAGCTCCGGAATGTTCTGTAAGTCTTCCTCCGCCCCATAGTCCTGAAGGCGTCAATGTTCCTGTTGTCTTGCTTCCGTGAGCATCACGAACCGTGTCAAGAAGATGCATTCGCTGACCTGCATTTCTTCGTTCCGCGAAACAGAGACCATGTCTTGCAGAATCAATAGGCGGCGCAAGCTGCAGCCTCACGTCTATCCAAGCTGCAAGCGACTGCATTTGCACCAACCAGACGCTCCAAGCAGATCTTTCATCTTGTGTTCAGCTCGCCTGTCCCTTCGCCGACCAAGCTCGTGAGTGTATTCCCGCCTTCCCTCAACAGGATTCGACATTCAATTCTTGTGCCAGACATGACATGACTAATAGACGTGGAATCGAAGAGGCAGCAACTCTCCTGGGCGGTCTATGTGCAGAGTATCCGATTGAATCCAGAAGCACCGAGGTCAAGGTCGCTATCATCGCCTGCCTCGTCATGACTCTCGTCGTTGTTGCGCTGAGGTGCATTGCGCGGTGGATGGTGTCGAACCGGCTCTGGTGGGACGACTGGACGACTCTCATTGCAACGACATTCTTTGTTGGGCTCTGCTCCGTGCAGCTTGTCGGTGAGTCTGTCTAGAATTGGTTCCTGATGTATTACAAGACTCATATCAAGCAGGCTCCAGTCTAGGATTTGGAAAGCATTACTGGAACGTCAAACCTGAAAATGCGCCCACTATATTCCAGGTACGTATTCGTGGCCTTCATGGAGAACGTTCAAGTGGCCTTTCAGCAGCTAAGACGAATCGCACAGCTCTTCTACACAGCTCAAATTCTCTATGTCCTTGTTCAAGTAACCGCCAAAGTCTCCATCCTTGTTCTCTTCGGCCGCATCTTCCCTGCGACCTGGCTTCAGCGCGCCATCATTACCTGTGCCGTCTTTCTCGTCGGCCATGGTTCCATCTACATGCTCCTCGTCATCTTGCAGTGCCTGCCAGTTCATGCAGTCTGGGACAGGTCGATAACAGCCAAGTGTCTAAACGTTACGGCCATTACAGTTTCGGGAGCCATCTTCAGCATCATCGAAGACATTGTCATCTTTGCCTTGCCGATCAAGGAGGTCTTTCAGCTAAGGCTGACGATGCAAAAGCGAGTCGCTCTCGCGCTGATGTTCAGTGTCGGCTCCTTGTAAGAACCTCAGAGTCCCTCTTATGTTCAGTGAGAGATTGGGTACTAATATGCAAACTCAGTGCCTGTGTCACAAGTATGGTGCGGCTAAAGTATATTGTATCCTTCGCCAATACACTCGACGCAACATGTGAGTCCAGCAACTTGGCCCCCTTGCACAACCAAGAACACCTACTGATCATAACGTACCAATAGGGGACAACGTCGACGTCGTCAACTGGTCCATCATCGAAGTTACCTGTGCCATCATCTGCGGCAGTCTTCCAACCCTGCGCCCCCTTTTCCGGAGCGTTCCTGGCCTTGTCACCTCCCTCAAGTCCCGCGACGGCACCAAAACCAGCGCCAGCGCAGGAGCACACCACAACGATCAAATCTCCAGCACCAGTAAGCCACTCAAAGGCTTGCACCATCAATTCTCGGCCGGAGAGGGTCCGTTTGAGAAGCTTCAGAACATCCCGACGTCCAAGGGTTCCGCGTGGAGAGAGACTGGCGGTTTACATTCGCTGCGAACAGGCGAGGCAAGGAGTCCAGGGTCGTTAAATAGTCAGTTGGAGTATGAGTTGCAGCAGTGGACGACCGAAGATAAGGAACAGAAAGTACGGGCAGCTGTATAGTAGAGTTGCATACATTCAAATCTATTTGCCTTTCTATAATCTCACATAGGCTCTACGAATGCGATTTTGATAATCTTCCGTGCCTTCCTTGAGTCGCTCCAAGACCAGTTCTGTTGTGATCAGCACGCAAGTCTGCTTGGCTGACTTGCCTCACTATGCGTTTGAAGTCTCAATGGGAACAATTAGGAGTTCCCAATGATGACCTGGTCTTGATTTACACAACTACTTATCCCGTCAAAGGAATGGCTTGGCTATCCGTGGGTTCTTCACCCTTGTCTTTTCAGTATACTACAGACTTTGTTTGCTAGCTCAGGGCGAAAGCATAGAGCGACTCACAGCATCAATCCCTGCATCTTTAGTCGCACTTTATCAAAGGCAAAACTCACCCTTCACTTTCCCGCCTCCGCCTCTGTTCTTAATAAGCAAAGAGGCCATAGAGCATTGCGATTTGTGCGGATGATTATCGGAACGTCTCTGCAAACACTTGCCCCCTTTATTGATCGAGATTCCGCGTTCGACACAGACATCTTCTTTGTCCAAGACAACCTTTCTATCATTATACAAGGGGTTCGCGTCCAAGTATGCTGCATTCAACAAGGTTCCTGACGTCATTGAACTCCATCATTTGGTCCGCGGCAAGACCCTCGACCAAGACTCTCGGGCTCAAGCACGTCACTGCTCACTCGAGCGCCATTCAAGCAAGAACTCTGAAGCACAAGAGCGCACAATTTATACAAACAAGCATGAATAAGAGGTCTGTCCTTGTCGCAAGGCTTACTTTCAGTAATCTGATTATCTCATCTCTGACATCTCTAATACATATCCTATTTCATAACCAATACCCACCCCGAGGATATACCTTTGTTCCTACGGGCAACGTCTTTATAATTCGATATTGTCGCAGGCTAGCCAAGGACACAAACCAGAAATTCTATGTACATGTAGGTGCATTGTTCACTTGCTCCTGATATAACGTTTATAATCATGGCTGATTCCTTTATTAGTACCCCCTACAACACGAATTCAACCTCACAAAGCATGATGGTCTCTATGTGCCCCAGGACATCTTCGACAAGGCTTACGCCTCCTATATTGCAAAGACAGAGTTGGCAGAACAAAAGTGGTCCTGAAAAGTTGACAAGGCCTACCCTTATATGCCTGCTGAAGACAAGACTAAAATCAGCGAGCATTGCTTTTCGGACACATTAGCGTCACAGGAGCGTGATATAAGCATACGTGTTTGGACATATGTTCTTGATTACTACACAGATTGTAATATCCTGAATTGGGGGAAACGAAACAAGAGATTGACTGACAACGCAACCAAGAAAGCTAAGAGGATTATATCGACCTGGGAAGGCAGACAGGACACGAGCAAGTAGACTCACCTTTAGCGAAATACTGTCATTTGAGATTGTAGCATATCTGGACAAGAACATTTCAGCCTTTTCCATTATATTATTTATAGCAATACTGCAGATTATTATCAGGCAAATATATCTATTTTATCGTCATAAGCCTTGGAACTATGTCTTTATATTACTAGATCTGTGGTGTTTACTCACTACAGCGTCTTAAAGTTAACAGTTAACCCCTGCTGCTGAATCACCGCGTTCAAGAGGGGCTGGCTCTAGGTAAGGTGTCTCGATACAAATTCTTACACGGTAGAGAGTCAGCCGTCTAGAAGTCACTTCAACAACATATTAGTGCGAGATAAGTACGAGGTAATCATCTGTAACGACTCAGGGCTTTCGTCCTCCCAACCATCTTAGACATTATCTTGCCACAGGCGTCCCCTACCCTGCATCTCACAGCTCGCTTTCCTCAGGATACCATAGACAGCCAATATCGTCCACATAACGCGATGGTGCTGAGGCATGAAGAATACATATGACAGATGCTTTCTACTAAAAGTGTAAGCATTTCGACATGACGGCGGACTGTTCCAGCGACGAGACTGACGTGTGATATCCACAACAGCCAGAATGGCACCCCGCCATCGTAGCTCACATGTCGATTAAATGCATGGCGATCCTCAAGTTCATCAGGAACAGCCGATGATCCTCAAGACCAAACGATCGTCAACCTGCTCAATCCTTTAGTGGCGATTCCTAAAGGATCATCGCATGAGCAAGGGCAAGGCAGACAGATGTACAGAGTGGATTCTGCGGCTGAACAAACGAAGCGGAGCGAGCGGAGTCCAGTCAGTCTAAGCCCCTCTCCACAGAGCGTGGTTATATACCGTACGCCGTTGAGACTGACAGTTCTTGATCTTGGCATGACATTCATTTAATTATTCAAGGTGCAATGGGTCGGTTTTCGAGCTTTGTAGCCAAGGCTGGCGAAGCAATGCAACAGGCCAGCGACGAGTACCAAAGGACAAGACAGCAGCAGCAACAGCAACAGCAACATCAACCCCAGCAACAAGCGGCATATACTGGACAACCGACGCACCAGTATCCGCCACACGGTCCGGGGCAGCCATACCCAAACTCACGTGCGCCACCGATCACATCTCATCAACATCTTCAGCCACCCGCACTCCCACCTCGCCGTCCATCAGAGTCTAGTCAATACCAGCAACCACCTCAACAGTATCCACCCCCGGTAGCTCATCAACACCCACAACCAGAACCTCAAAGAGCAGATCGACAGAGTTGGCAAAGCTCATCGCCAAGTGCACAAGCCAAGGCACCTTCATTGCCTCGCCAAGCACCACAAACATCGTATCACACTCAAGGATCGCCTGATATCGACGCAGATAGGCAGCTCGCCGAGCAGCTGCAACGTCTTGAAGTTGAGTCGGTCGCGCCCAGACCTTCGCCAAGCCCGCGTATTCCTCCTCGTCCATCAAGGGAAGAAGTCCCTGCTCAACCGGACCCAGTCGCATATGAGCCAAGATACGTTGTACCGTCGGTTGAGGATGAACGACCACCACCTCCACCACCTTCTCACGCATCGGCGCCCCGATTGCGATCTGAGGAGACAAAGCCTTTGCCGCCCGGCCTAGTGCCCGTCCCAAATTGCATCGCATACCCAATCCAAGCCGATGCCGACTGGTTCCTCCACGACAGAGCCCCAGACTTCCTAGTCTGCAGCCGATGCTATGTAGACTACATCTACCAAACCAATCTCCAACCACTCTTCCAGCATAAGAAGTTCACCGACTTCGAACAAGTCCCACGGAGATGCTACTTCAGTTCACACAATGTGAAGACAAGACTCTGGCCCGCCGCCATTGCGGCCGGAAACCTGGATAACATGCTCGAACACATGAAATCTCGTCCAAGACTTCCTGCGTGTTCGGAGCAGAGACCAGTCGAAAAGTCAGAGTGGTGGATGTCCCCCGACATTCCTCACATGTGCGTCTGCGAGGCCTGTTTTAGCGACGACTACAAAGGCGGCCCATTTGCCTCAAAGTTCGAGCTCAAGACCGTGGAGCAGCAGGCAACATGTGATTCCTTCATGCCGTTTGTAGGACGCATGTCTGAGACCCACCAACCCTCGAATAACTGGGCCAAGTTTGCAGCAGAAGTCAAAGGTCGACTCACTATTCCCGCTTGTCCTCAAGAGAAGACAATTCCAGGCGCATCTCACGCCTGGGTGAGATCTACACGTGAGCCAAAGGGGTACCAGACTTGCTATGCTTGTTTCGCGGATTACTTCTATGGCACGACCAGCGAAAAACATTTCCAACAGGTATCTCTGGAGAAAGAAAACACAGTTTGTCTGATGGGCATCCTAAACATGAAGATTCCCGCACAACAGGCTGTCGCAAAGAAAGACCCAGAGCTGTTCTGGAAATGGATTGCCGAGGTTGACAGACAACCCTTCTGCTCGAAACAAGGCATCAAGGGCTCAACATCGTGGTTCACCCTCCCAAATTATCCACCAGGCTTCGCCGTCTGTGGCGCATGTCGAGCCGGTATAGCTGAGCCTGTTGGGTGGTCAAGGCATCTCATACCCGTCAATGCAGATCCCAACGACACGATCCTATGCTGTTTCAACGCCGCACATCCTCGCTTCGCCGAGTTCATGACATGTCTCGTCCCGTCACTTGCTACAGACACATGGGAGAAGCTCGGCAACCACGCCGCGACTTATGCGAATGTGCCTCGCTGCCCAAGAGACAATACCACGTACTTACCAAATCGCAGGTACTGGGGCTGGGACAGTCTTCGCATCTGTCAAGAATGTTATCTCTCGTTCGCCAAGGACACGGCACTCGAGCCCCTGTTTCACCTCAAAGGAGAAGTCATGGAGAAATCTCGATTATGCGACATGTACTCCCCCCGAATGCGCAAACTCTACACAGACGCCTGCCAAGGCCGTATCACAGGCCAACAACTCGTAGATCTCGGCGGTCAACGACGCATGGTCTACCTTAACACGATGCCGGAAATTGAGCGTCTTATGACTCAGCAGCAGATCAAAGCCTCCCAAGCCGTCATGCACGGAACAATGGGCACATTTTACAAGAACCTGGGAGCGACGCAGGATGTGCTCATGGGACATAGTTACACTGTTGGTAATGCATATGCTGGGTACGGTTATGTGAATGAGAACTCGTTGACGGGGGCTGAGTACGATCGGAAGGGACGGGATTTGACGGCCGAGGTGCTGAGTGGCAGCGCGACGTATAAAGTGTCGGTGCTTGAGACACGGTGGAGGGAAGTCGAGTAGGGGGCTGTTATCAAGCAGGACAGTCACTTCAAAGACTCAAGTACACGATGAACTGTCATGTTCGATGTCGATACGTGCAATATTCCCCATCATTGAGGTTCTTTTATGATTTTCCTTTCCAACCCTATCCCGTCCAACAGAGATGTGTATTGGTCTATTTACCGAGGACTACCTCATCCGTGCCTCCCAAATGCTTCAAAGAGTGTCTCTCCCAAGCCTAGCGCCCCAGCCCTTCCTGTCAGAGCTCTTCACCAGTGTCCAGATCGTGGCAGTTTTAGATAGAAGTTTCAGAACTCCTTGATTGAAGCCAATATTGCCATTTATTGCAAATTAGTTTTGGCAAGCAGCGGCATCAGCGCCGCCTCCCTGACCGCCCTGGTGGTGACGGGCATCCAGGCTACGCTGGCAGTTTGCGTTGTTGTTACCGTTTCCGTTAGCATTGGCGTTGGCGCCGCCGTTGTTGTTGTCATTCGCATCCGCGTTGGCGTTGTCGTTGGCGTTAGCATTGCCATTAGCATTGGCGTTGTCGTTGGCATTAGCATTGCCATTAGCATTCGCGTTGTTGTCCGCGGCCGCATTGCCATTGCCGTTGGCATTGGCATTGGCATTGGCATTGTTATCGGCCGCGTTCGCATCAGCGTTGCAAGCATCAGCAGCAGCCTGTGCATCACCGCCATTGTTCTGCCCTCCCTGGTGGTGGCGAGCCTCCAGGCTGCGCTGGCAGTTGTTGTTCGCAGCTGCATTGTTGCCACCGTTGTTGTTAGCAGCAGCGTTGTCGTTGCCACCGCCATTGTTGTTCGCGGCAGCATTGTTGTTGCCACCACCATTGTTGTTGTTCGCAGCAGCGTTGTTACCGCCGCCGTTGTTATTGCCACCGCCATTGCCCTGGTGGTGAGGCTGCAGCTTGTTAGATGACTGTGATGAAGAGGCTGGTGACAGAAAAACTTACCTCGCGAACCTTGAGAAAGCTGGGCATGGGAAATCCCAGAGCCGGGCTAGCCATCACGGCAACGGGCAACTACTTCATGTCAGCTAAGATTCCTCCAAAGGCAGCAGAAGGATTGAAGCTCACAGCATAGCGGTTGACAAGCACGCTGCCAGAAGTGGACAGAGCCAAACCCTGAGAGAGCGCAAGGGCGGCAAGAAGAATAGTTTGAGAGTGCATCTTGAAGGAGTGATGATCAAATATCGAGTGTCTTGAGAACGAAAGAATCTGTGAATAGTGCTTGGAGACGAAAAGAATGAAGATTTAGAATGATAGAAGATACACAAGGCACTGTCCAGCAGTAAAGAAGTGAAGTCAAGGAAAGAAGAGATGAGGTTGATTGTGATGAGAGTGGTGTGAGTGCCAAGATTCAATTCTCTCCGACGCCAGCTTGTCGTCTTATATAGGAAGACGAAAATGTGATCTACAGTACCATATCCTGATCTCGTCCTCAATTCATGTTCAGCGGCAGCAATCCCTGGTGTTTGACATGGCTCCAGGTTCGCGCCCCGCGGCACACGAATGAAGAGTTCGGCAGGCAGAGTCTCGAATGCAGAGCGTCGTATGCAAACTCACTTCGCAATGACTTCAGACGACAGGCCCATGAAGCAAACCGTGATACAAGCTAACGCGCCCATGAGTCTCAAGAAGAGCCGTGTAGCCGAATTGGGCGCCACCCAGGCCTATGCACCGTCGTGGACGACGTCAACCAGACGAAACAGCATGAACACGAATAGTATCAATGTTTGTGTAGGAACTGCAACAGTACCAAAGCTACCCAGTGACAAGCTTTTCCCCCGAAACATACAGGGGCCGTGTGTCATCGTACGAACCGTTAGGCCTAGAAGTCCCAGCACATAAGACATGGATTGAGCTGATCCAGAATCCCACCAATAGGACTTTTACAAATCACCCCAGACATTCCCGTTCCAGACGCCAAGGATCCGCAATGCTTTGTTTCCATTTTGGTGAGCAACGGTCAATTGCTGGCAGGGTATCTGGATCGGACGGCACAACGCAGTATCAAGTCTTTCCAGTCGCGCACCCTTGAAACCGTTTGAAACGCTCAACTCCACCATCGCGAATCGTGTCAAGACCTATTATAGACCACGTCCAACCAATAATATTTCAGACACGAGTCTCGTAGTTTTGGTTCAGAGCGATCAAAACGGCCGATTGTCATGGTCGTGATGTTTTGGTAATGGGATCGACGTAGGCCTCATGGAGGTGACCTCAAACGCAGCCAACCTCAGATGCGTCTCGAAGACCCGTTTGACTTTGAGGCATACGAAAATATCGGCACTAATTGCCGACAAGCTGTTTGTAAAGAGGTTGACTACCCTCGTCGATTGTTTCGTACTTTTGCTCTGCATCAGGAGATTCCCTAGCACTTCGCAGTCCTTGGATGTCTGTGCTTCATTCATTTCTGACGCTGGTCCGTCGACGATCACGAAGCCTGACTTATTCCTCACTCTTTTGCTTTTCCTTTCATTTCTAATTTTCGTCCAAACTCGTCCGAACACTCTTTTCCATCCAAACCCTCCAGAACTCCCTGCTAGACCTCAAACTTCACTTCGATTCTCACAAATATCGGCATTATCTCAGTATGGAGAAGTTACCAATACCATCTACGTTCGATCTGGACGACGAGGAGCATCATGTCTCTAGCAAGCCTCTTCTTGGAAAGTACTTGCCACTGGACAATCCTGCGCTGCCGGGGACACAATACGTAAGGTCAAAGCGACTGCACTACTTGCTCTGCGCAATGCACGTCGTTCTCCTGTCGGCATCTCTCACTCTATTCGGGCTGGCACATTGCATGCGATACCGAGCACCATCGGATCTCTATCACACACTTCACTATTCATCATACTGTACGTAACGGATAGTCCTCCCTCAAATAGTAAGAACAGCTGTACTAACTGAAGAACCAGCACCGGCAGCACCCATTGTCGAGTACAAGTCAGTGCGGTACAACATCACACCAGTCACCGAAATGACAGAATACGTCGGCTACGGCCCCAAAGTAGACGCAGCATGGAATCGCGTAACCTACGATGTCGGCGATCAATCCCTTACAGCCGACGAGATGACCCGCCTCGGCTTGTCTCTCGACTCCCTCAAAGTCAAAGACCCCAAGACCGGGGACCAAGTCTACCGCGTCGGCATTCAAGTCTTCCACCAGCTACATTGCTTGAACCTCCTGCGCCAAGATAGCTACCGAGACTACTACTCCCATCACGGAGGCGACATTGAAGTGCCTGCAGATGACCTCAGAGGACATTTGGATCATTGCATTGAGATCTTGAGGACGACTTTGATGTGTCATGGCGACATTGGAGTTTTCCCGTTCAGGTATTATGAAGGGTTCGAGGGCCATTGGCCTGATTTCAGTACGCTGCATACGTGTCGGAACTTCGAAGGGATTCGGGACTGGGCATTCGAGCATGCTGTTGCATTTGGAAATGAGGAGTAGCTTTTCCGTGTCTAGCTTGGCATTGAGCAAGATTTTATGCTTACCCCAATTTACACTCTCCGAAGAACACCGAGCCTCCCTTCACCGACCCCGTCTTATGCCTTCCCCAGACGATGCCTTTCCCCAGATTATTCCATCCTCTCCATCAATTTGCAACGTCGAGACTCGAGCTCGTCAATCGGTCTGCCGATGCATCTTCCCCATATTACAGGGCATGAACACCGTCTATAACCTCCCAGAGTTACATTGACTAGACACGGAAACGAAACAATCCACCAATAGCGACCGCAAGACTAATTCACGGCATTACCCGACCATTGATCCGGCATATCGTCAGGCACGATCTACACTTTAAACCAGCACGTAATGATGCAACAATATATTGCACCAGTAAAATTAACAGCGTCGCAATGCAGATTAATCTTGGAGAAGCAGGACCAACAAGCTCTGGGCGTCATGTATATAAAGCTGAATTGTTCTCGCAGTTGAGAAACCAATTGATCTTGTACCAATTGTCTCCTCAGTCGTCAATTGACTTACACAGGCAAGATGCGTGCTGTCCATACTCTTTTCGTTCTCAATGCCGCCTTCGCCAGCGCCGCAACTGCCGGCATCGGCTCCTACATCAAGGACGGCCTCGCATCCTGGGGTCTCGAAGGCTACGCCCTGCACAACCCAATTGGCCCAACCACAGGCGGTAAGGGCGGCAAAGAAGTAACCGTTACCACTGCCGAGGCCTTCTTCGCCGCCGTGACTGGTTCAGAGCCTCGCATCATCCACGTCAAGGGCCACCTGGCTCTTCCCGAGCGCGCTCGCATCGGCTCGAACAAGAGTATCCTCGGCGTCGGCAGGAGCGCTCTGATCACGCAGAATGGCTTGACAGTCAACAACGTCGATAACATCATCATTCGCAACCTCAAGATCTCGCGAATCTATGATGACGATGCCATTGGTCTCAGGAACACCACCCGTGTCTGGATCGACCACAACGAATTCGAGTCCGATTTCGGCGTCGACATCGGCCCAGATGCCTTCGACGGCCAAGTCGACATCACCCGCGCCTCAGACTGGGTGACTGTATCATGGAACTACCTCCATGACCACTGGAAGAGCTCTCTCGTCGGCAACGACGACACATTCCGCGACATTGACTTTGGTCACCTCCACATTACTTACCACCACAATTACTGGAAGAATGAAGGCACTCGCGGGCCAGCTGGTCGCTTCGGTCACCAGCATGTCTACAACAACCTCTACGAAGATTTCCACTACCAAGCTCTGCACTCTCGCTCAGACAATCAGATGCTTGTTGAGGGTAATGTGTTCCGAGGCGACACCCGTGAGGCGCTCAGCACCTACGGACTGGTCATCCCGGAGGACAGCCCAAACACTTGCGTCTGCGGTGACGAGGAGCTGGACGGTTATGCGAATCTCGGAGCCAGTAAGTCTTCCTTCTCTTTTCACCTCATACTCAGATGACCAGGTACATGATTCTAACACAATACCTGTAGAGAACGATTGGGGCCCAGCGACGGTCAACATCACCCAGGTCGGAAACTTCACAAAGGCCGACTACAAGTACAAGTTGACACCTCTATGGCTGGTTCAACCCATTGTCAAGCTCGGTGCTGGCATCGGTCGCGTCTAAGGCGCTGAAGTGCGGCGAGAATATTTGAGCGCTCGGGACACTGCAACGGCAACCGACACACTCTTGCTCTAATTGAGGATCTGGGAGCAGACAATCCATGTATCTTGAGATTATGGAATAAGAGTCTTACTTGCCAATTTGGTGCCGCGTTTTCTTGCTCTGTATTCACTGCTGGTTGAAGTCTGAATCGTGATGGCCTTCTCACCTCCACGAACCCTGCCCTACACAGACCGTAGAGAATAGCGAATGCTGCACATTCCACATCAGTCTCATTCGACATCAACGGTCGACCCAGCAGGACCGAATTTGATGTTCGAAAAGCTCACAGCCCTGAACGAACAGGTCAGCTTCCAGTTAGTAAGCCCAGAATATTCGCAATGCCACAACTTACGCATTTCTTTTGTTAGAGGCAACCCAATAAGGATCGCTTTCTTCCAAACCGCAAGTACCTCGCTTGTAGCCTGGCAAAGTCGGGTCCGCGTCCGTAGGATAGGCTTCACCGTCTAGCCAGAGGTTATACGCCCAATACTGTCACCTTGTCAGTAATTCATCACAAGATCAGCGATATAGCTGTTGGTTCATCTTCATACTTACGTCATCTTGGATCGACATGGTCAACACCATCGGTCGACGGAGTGCATCGTTGTGCTGCTCCCAGCCTCCGACTTCATTGAACACATCACGCTCCGCAAAGACGTCTGGTGCAGCGTAGCAATACTTCTCGTTGATCCCGCCTTCAGCATTTGGTAGACCTTCCCACGAGGGAGCAGGAGGCTCAATCTTCTTCCCATCCTGGATGAAGAATTGCTTGATACCCGATTCTCGGAACTGAGTAATGACGCTGTGACACTTATGAGCAGATGACCTCTAACAGCACTGCGCATGATCTGAACATACGTAAAAGGCGCGCTCGTGTTGACGACCTTATCAGGCCCGTAAAAGTCCGGGTTCCCTATCCGGTACGGATTCGTCTCGCATCCATTCCGGGCACAGTTGCGATTACGAATGTCGTTCCCATATCTTTCCGGGTCGCACACGTCCTCATAGCATGGCTCGTATTCGTGTTGTATACATGGCCTTGAGTCGAGGGCATACGATATGGAGTTTGAGTTCCTGTAGGCGAAACGTAATGTCAGCAAGCACTCATGGCCGCGATTTGTGAATGTATGATCGCGAACCCACCAGACGGCCATTTCTGAGCAGCAAGCGCCCCTGTCACCTTCACCACCGTTTGGATCGTATCCTGATGGCATCCAACCTTCCATATTCGCCTGTGCACCAGATCATCAGCTCAACGATCAACAATCAACAATCCACTTCTCCATCTGCTCTGAGAATTATCGTGAACATACCTCACCGGCAACCCATCTCAACGACCTCGGACACGAAGCATCACAATACCCAGTCCCATACCTCGCACCCGCCTTCTGCCCCTCATACCTCCCCATTCCTCCATCCTGATCCATAGCGACAAACCTCAAAGCAGCATTCAACCCACAAGGTACGCTTCCCAAGTCAACCTCAAACGAGAGCTCATTCCCAAGTAGCTCAAACATCTCATATTTCTCCTCACTCCCACTCTCCATCAGAAACACCCGCGTGTTCATGTACTCACTAAAATCCGCATACTGATAGTACCGCATGCGAATGAGCTTGTCTTCAAAGTCCATTTGCCGGTCGTAAGTTGAATCGGCCCCTTCGAGAGCGCATTTCGCGGTGCAGTCGGCGTTGGAGTCGCAGTTGTCCCATGTTCCGCCGCCGGTCCAGCGGGTGCCGCCGTAGTAGCAGTTTTCCCAAGTTCCGTTCAGTCGAAGCCACCGATGTTCAGCATCTAAGACAATAGAGCCTAGTACGTCGGTGCAGCTACCGGAAGAAGTGCATCGTGACCAGGTCAGAGGAGGGTGCTTTTCTGGTACTGCATCGCCGACGAGTTGGGCGGCAACGAGCAGAGGCGCTGTGAGAAGAGCGATGAAAAACATCTTCGGACGAGTCGAATCGGGCATTCTTGGACAGTGCAGAAGCGCTGTCATACTTCGGAAGGGCGTCTCAGCTCTTATACCAAAGAATGGCCACAACTAACAGGAACAAGGCGACCTCCACATGTGACATAATAAGCTAAATGCAACAACATGTTTGTCAAATGACGGTGCGGAGAAAGGCCTCAAGGCTACCCAATATCGACGTGCAGATACCCCAGATGAGGTTATTCCCAAAAATGGCCCGGTTGCAACCCCTCCAACACAGCTAGGACATTGTGGCACAAGCTGCATGTTACGAGTTTGTAGTACCTCGAGATTTGCATCCGCATAAAGATCGGACGATGATTCTCCATCTCATTTAGGTGTGCTTACATGCTCATCATTATGCACAGAACCAATTTTTCGGGACCTTCCCGCTGTCAGGTGGCGAAGAATGACACGCTGACGTGCATATATCTGCTTGAGACGTCTTCACTCCATCACTTGCAATTGGCAACGTGATTTCCCTACTGAGGTACAGAAGTGGCTGTGAAAATGGACGGTAATACACAACTACTTGCAATATATGCTGTCATCAGACTATATACTACTTCCGCTACCTGGGTTTATACCCTCTTCCACCTCATCCCAACCTGAACATGTCTCGCCACAGCAAAAACAACCCCCGAAGCCAATATCGAACACCCACAAAACAATTGCAACCCCAGATAATCCCCTCCCCTCGCATCCACAATCGCACTCGCAATGGGACTCCCCGTCAACAATCCAAAACTCTGAAACGCAAACGCCGTCCCCGTCCTGGCCCCAATCTCCCGAATATCAGATATCTGGGCGATGAGAGTAGGGCCAATGGATGTGAGGCCGGAGGAGCAGAGCCCGAAGATGGCGGTGAAGGCGAGGACGCCGGCGTTGTTCCGGATGGGCGCCCAGACTGAGAGGCAGGCGACGCCTGTGAAGATGCCGATGAAGATCATGACGTTGAAGCGCCCGAAACGGTCTGCTACCACGCCGGGGATGACTCTGCCGACTAGGCCGACGGAGTGCATGATTGGTAGGAGGTATATAGTCAGTCCCTCGTCCATTCCCAAGCTCTGCGCCTGCAGGATGATGAAGGTGTATGGCAGAAATAACCCCCAGAACATGAGGAATAGACCAAAAACGGTGGACATCATCGCCGGTTCTCTCACGCCGCGAAGATACGCCATGAAATCCACCGGCTTCGTCTGCGGCGGCAGTCGACTCTTGACAGTACAACAAGCAATCAACAACGCCACAAAGAACACCAACCCCATCGCCCTGATCGCCCACGGAAACCCAACTTTGTCAATCAACTTGGGCAGCATAATCGGCAAGACAATGCCACCCACTGAAGAACCACCCATCATGATCCCAAACACCAGCCCACGCTTGCGATAGAACCACGTAACAAGCGAAGACATGCACGCCGTGTTAGCAGCACTACCACCAATAGGACAAACAACCCCCTGCGCAAGGAAGAAATGCCAATACTCGCTCGATAAGGAAATCATCATGATCCCGAAAACATACACCACCATGCCTCCCCAAAGCAACCACTTGGGTCCATACTTGTCAAATGCAAAGCCCCAGAAAATCGGCAAGAAGTTCAACAACCACAGCTGGAAACTGATGACCCATGAGATTGTCGACGAGGAATAATCGGAAAGTGCATGGTTGACGTAGTAAGTCTGCAATGCGCCGATACTGTTGCCGAGTCCAAAAGTCGAGAAGAGGCAGAAGAAAGAGCCGACGAGGACGGTCCAGGCAGTGAGGCCGCCATCGGGGAAGTTCTCCGTGGCGGTGGAGGCGGTGCGTTCAAGTTCAGTGTTGGAAATGGCCGATTCGAGGGCGACTGGCAGTGGCTGAGGACGAGTGCCGTCCAGGCTCGATCGGCCCTTTGACGTTGCATGATCAGATTCAGACATATCTGCGTATCTCTGCTTGGCTGTGCATCCTCAACAAGACATCAATTGATCTCAAGACAAGTTTAGTTCTAAGTTGCTTCACATTTCCCCAGAAATTTCGGAGAGGGGAATCCGCCTCTGTTATAGCGACATCGCCGGCCCCCCACACGCTAACGACAGTTTTCAGTGGACTGCCCCAGGCTTGGCTTTAGCTAATAGGGGCCGTTGTCGGCGGTCTCATTGGCCTGTGGCTTCCAACCTGCCCCTTCTGCACGCCGCTGATCTGCGCTACCGGCCACTGTTTTTTTATAGCCGTCTCATGCCCGCAGCGCCTGATCTTGACGGAAGGTGACATGTCAAAGACGCCCTTTGGAAGTGTTGATACAATTTGATCTAGAAATTACGTCTTATGAGATACATCAACGTAATATGGCCCAAAACTTATTCTTGAATTATTATGTGAATCATCTGACTTTGGCACTTACTCTCTTACCAAGCTTGCTGTTAGGTCCTGAGAAAATGCGACATCCGCCCAACATGGATCCCAGAATTCCGAATCTTACAGAACACGCCGTATTCCATGGATGACAATCCCCGTCACGACGTCAAGGAAACAAAGTAGCAGGCATGCCATTCCTCTGGATTGACAGCAAGAGCGTCTTGTCAAAAGCAAGGGTAGACCAGAATTCACCTCGGCAAAGGCAGCTTTGGGCGGCCCAGATTGGTGGTTCACTGGAGAAGCTGCACGGTCAGGCCATCATCTGGGGCGACGTCAAGGCCGACAACATCTTGATCGATGCGCAGGATAATGCTTGGATGATCGACTTTGGAGGGAGCTATACCGTAGGATGGGTTAGTAAAGACAAAGCTGGAACTGTTGAGGGGGATATGCAGGGTTTGGCGAACATCATGGACTTGCTTTCCGCAACGGACACATCCTCGTGAACTTTGATATGCAGTTACAACAGTCCATATTGCGTGATAACAGCGTTCATTGTGTTAGTCTCGCTCCCTCAACGCCAGATCACCTTTCTCTCATGCAAAGTCCTTCGTCTTCCGATCACACCATTCTTCAAACTCCTTCGCAACTCCCGTCCCTCCCTCCTCCAACCCCCTCATCGCAGCCAACAAGTCCTCCCTCGGCGCAGGATGCCTCCTCCCAAAAGGTAAAACATGACACCCCCCATCCTCCATCACCAACTCCCCCGACAACCCAGCAAAAAGCTCCGTATAAGCCCCCTGCACCGAATCATACAGCATCGCCTTGTTCAAAAAGTACACAAAAGGCCGGTTGAAGTGTCGAAGCAAGTTCGACCTCAGATTGCCTGGGTTTTGCGCCACGCAAAGGACACCAGAGGACTTCATCGCAGAGTGAAAGGTGTTGGCGAGGAACCAGTTGCCGGTCTTGGAGTGGGTGTACATGTCTACCTGTGGTATAGCGGGATCGTCAAGATCTTTGATGGTCATGCCGCCCTTCGGGGCGCTGAGGTCTGTTGTGATTGAAGAAGTGAATACCACTCGGACTGAGCCTGGTGACATTCCATCGAGCTCTGCAGTTCGTCGCAGTACAGGCATTAGAAGCTTGGTCAGCAAGTACGGCCCAAGGCAGTTCGTCGCCATCTGTAGCTCGTAGCCTTGTGCCGACCGCCACTCGACCGGTGGATGCGAAACACCCGCATTGTTGAACAGGACATCGAGTCTCGACTCCAGCTTCATGAACTTATCTACCGTCGACCGGATAGTCCTCAGATCATCAAGCTGCACCTTCAGGAAGACCAGCTTTCCGGGCTCTGTATACCGATGGCTCTTCAATTCTTTGATCTGTTCGATCGCTGCGCGCGCTTTGTCCTCTGAGCGTCCAGCGACGTAGACCACGCCGCCCGCTTCGTACAGAATCCGGCTGAGCTCATATCCCGCGCCGGAATAGCCACCTGTCACGATGAACACCCTGTCATGCTGTGGTTCGAGCTGCTCCTCCGTGAACTCTGCTCTGGGCGGAAACAGGAGAGAATAGGTGGCACCCATGTTTGCCAATATTCGGGTGGCAATTGAAGGAAGAAGAAACTACTCAAAGTGCGAATGGCAGAGCTGGGAGAAAGAGGACAGCGGTCACTGTTGAGAGCTTCGTCATTGAATGCGGGCATGGTGCCGACTGGACCGAGTTGAGACAGCTAGGTTGTGTGGCGTCCAACCAGTTAGCGATGCAGGTATAACAGCAACCTGCAGCATTGAACTATCAAGGAATATCACCATTTCAGGTGCTGACGCCATTGACCATGAGGGACAGCAACGAAGACGAGGCGCGACTTGCTTTGAATTAACTAAACTGAATGGGGTATTTCACACAAGAAAGTTCCACTTGGAAACTGACGACCACGCGGAACCCAGAAGCCTTGTGAGGTGACAACTCACAATGGATCAAGCACATGTGTCCCGACTACAACACATTATATGAATCCATCTAAGCCTTGATCTCTGGCTTGCTCTCCTCGGTCGCAGCAGGCTCAACCTTGGTCTCGATTGGGGCGACAGCGGCATCGGTCTCGACAGCGGCATCGGTCTCGACAGCGGCAGGCAGCTCAGGCTTCGCCTCCTCGACGGGCTTCGATTCAGCGGCAGGCTGAACGGGCGCAGATCCCAGAGGGTTGGGCAGGTCGGTGGGCTTGGGAGCCTCGGGTGCATTGGACTCCTCTGTCGAGGTCGGAGCGGGCTTGTCTTCCACTGCTGTGGCGGAAGCCGCGGTGACCTCATCAACCTCCTTCTTCTCCTCGGTTGTATCGGCAGGCGCAGAGGTCTCCGTCTTCTGCTGCTCCTCCACGGCGGGCGCGGGCTCCTTGGTCAAGCCAACGGTTTCGCCAGCTGTCTTCACACCCTGGCCCTTACCGCCGTACGCCTCAGGAAGCGTCGACACGAGACCAGGGAGCTCCGTGGCCAAGGTCGTACCGGAGCTCATGGGGTGGAACTTCTTGAGAGTGGCTGGCGCAACGAAGAGCTTCATGAGAGCATACATCCAACCCATGAGAGCGGGCACGTTGACAAAGTACTTGTGGGCAAGAAGCTCGGGGTAGGCGAGAGAGAAGACGCGGATAGCTTCCTGGCTGGCCTTCTTGACGTTGGGGTCGGGACGAAAGAAGCTGACGCTCAGGTAGTCATGCACCTGGATCATCTGGTACTGGTCTTCACCATCCTCGGGAATGCGCTCAGTGGCGGTAGGGAGGTTGAGCTTGTGGACGCTCATCTCCATCAGAGCTGCACGCCATTTGATGAATCTTGCATGGAGGTCAGTATGTTGCTATGACGGTGATTGTTCATGGCGAGACTCACTCTTCAACGTCACCAAAGGTCTTCTTATTGTCCTTGACACCACCATAGATGTTCCAGCTAATAATGGTCTCCTTACCAGCCTCATCCTTGTGGGTGGTCACATAGCCGAGACCGCCGAACTTGTCCTCGCTGTAAGATTGCTTGACGAGCTCAAGTGGGTTCAGCTTCTTGCGCCATTCGAGAGCAGAGGTGAGCTGCTTCTTGGCCGCTGCGACATCACCAGTGTTGGCACGCAAGAACTTTGTGAGGACGATTGAGGTCGGAACATCGTCAGCGTCCTTCAATGTGACGCCCCACATCTCATCATGTCCGGTGCTCTTGACAATGTCGGCAAGGCCTACGGAGAATTGTGAGAGAGCCGACAGGCTAGCACCATCTGCAGTAGCAGTAGCCGTCACGCCTGTAGGAGCGTCGGCAGACATGATGGCTGGAAAGTCTTTGAAGAGAGGTGGCGAGTAGAGAAGCTTTGCAGAAGCTGAAGGTGATGACACAGATGAGACGGGGGAGTCAAATATCAGATGAAGGAACGAGAAAAAGCTTCTCTCAACGGTCGGGAAGTTCGAAACAGGAGAATGCAGGTATCCGGTAACCCCTGCACGGTACCCGATCAGCGGAAACAACAGTGCTTCACAGCCTGAGGCAGAGCTGTAAGGATGCTCCGCCGTTGACGAATGGGAAGATCGGGACAAAAGATAGCGCGGTAGACCGATGTCGGGGTAGCGTAAGATGATTTCGCTGGAGCCTCAAGATTAGATGAAGCTTCAAAGTTTGTTTCGCGAGCTCAGGCAAGGGGGAGCTATGGCGGTAGTGGCCCTTGGCGAGAAGGTTTAGCCAGGGGTCCCGTTACAGGGGTCCTTGACAGGGAGCTTAGCGGTGGATCTAGTGCTTCATCCACCTAGAAACGCCTCGTGGCAGATGCCAGGGTCGCGCCTTGTGGGTTTAGCGCTTTGTTTCGTGACACAGCACCATGTGCAGCATTCATAGGTCGGGAGACGAGACGAAGATGATGAGATGAACGTTGTTCTAGCTCGTTATGCACGAACTGTGCCCTCAAAATGTAACTTGAACCTGATGACATGCTCGTGATGGCCGAACTACTCTGTGTGGGTGGCTTCTTGCTCAATCAAGCATCTAACCATGTTCCCGCAGAGCACAACGCCCAGAATCACGTGGTTACACTCCAGGGTCATCAGGAAGAATGTCAGTGCGAGTAACGTCGACCTTCCATTAAACGTAAACACTCCTAAAGCTTTCAATTCCCGACTAGGGCATCTCCGTCTCACTTTGCCCAATACGAGTTTCTTCACTTGTTTCGTCACCCAATTCTGAAGGTCTTTCCACTTCGCTCACCCAGAAATTAGGGATCCCACGTCGACATCATAAAGATCGACTGCAACTGCAGGGTGTCTTTCACGCCATCGAAGCAGAAAAGCAAAGCACACGCAAACCCCGTCTCATCAGCCCAGACCGTACTGCACCTCGTGCAAGCTCGGCGAATATCTGGCGGCACAAATGTCATCTCCCATTTTTTTTGCGAGCCCGATGCGGGTCCATACGTTCAACCAAAGCAACAAACCATAGAAAGAAGAAAAGCTGTCAAGTACTCGTTGTCAATCGTCAGTGACCCAAAATATCATCTCAATATTAGAGCCTTCTCAAGCACGCGATGGGCAGCGCGGCAAAGTGTGACCTGACGAAAATTAGTAGCTCGGCAAAGCACGAGCGAGGATCTTCTCAAGAGCCGAGAACTCCATGTTGGCGGCCTCAGCCAGAGTCATGTCATCGAACTGTTGTCCGAATGGGTAGTTGAGCTCAACCCAGAAGAAGCCCCAATGTGTATCGGTCGAAAGCTCGTGGAACTTGGTGCGCTCGGTAAAAGGACGAGCCATCATGTCGCGCTTAGTCTGCGCCCGAACGACCGAGATGTACCACTGACTTCATTAGCATTGCTTTCGACGACTGACAAGTCTCATGTAGGGACATACCTCAATCACATCGAAGGGAATTCCGACCTTGGGCGCAATAGCATACTGATGACGCCAACTAGCAGCAGATGGAGGCACGCCAGCTGCGCGAAAGTTCTCCTCGCTCAAGTGCACGAAAGACGATAGATCATCCTTCATCAGCGGTGTGAACCCTGGGCAGTTAATAGCGGCAGTGATCACGCGCTTCAGAAGTTGGTCGGAGAGCTTGCCCGCGTTTGGAGATGCAGACACACTCTCGCGCTCTCGAGCCAGGCGATGGGTGAGCTCCTCCACCAGATCCCAGGTGGCACGGAAAACAGCGTAGCGCTGCGAGATGCTCACACGGTCTGTCAGGTGCCAGGGGAACTTCTTGAGGGTGCTGATGAGACACTCGTAGGGACGTTGAGGGCATGCTCGAGCGAAGGGGGTCTGTCAATGGTCAGCAAGCGCTTCTGCGTGGATAACGATGGCGCTCACTCGATTGGGAACTTTCGCATGTTTGGCCAGCATGGTCATCTCCTCCTCCGAGACGAAGCCTTTGAAGTTCTTCCAGGGCTCATTTTCATTCACTGGGTGAAACACGGGGTTGACTCCATTCCAAGTGACGCCGGCAGCGAGAGGGAAAAGGTCCTGCATAAGCTCGGCCTGGCTAGCCAAGCCGACCGTGACGATCCTCTGACCAATGTGGCTGGGTCGACCCTCACGATGGTTGCGCTGGTGCTTCTCGACCGCCTTGGAAGCATCCTCAAAAGTGCAGAACTCGACATAGGCATCCATGGTCTTGCCAGTCATGCGCTCCATAATGATGTGGACAGGTTCGTCAGCGTCGTTCAGGATACGCGAAGTGCGCCCAAAGAGAGCGACAATCTCGGATTGAGGCGTAGCGAAGGGAATCTGGTGAAATTTAGTGATTGATATGATATAATAGACTCGAAACAGGGGTTACTCACGTTGCGCAGGCGAACGATGCCATGGTTCTTTGGGCGGACCTGCTTGCCACTTTCAACGAAAGGAAAGTTCTCGGGGGCGAGCGCCGTGGCCAGGGTCGGGTATCCGCTTGGGGTGTTAGTCAACAGACGCAACTTGTCAGACATGCCTTTATCGCCCTGAGACTTCTCGGGAACCTGGTGCTGGCCAATTATGGTCGGAGCGTTCATTGGCTGTAGAGCCAGGCTTTCCTGGCTAATGGGCTTCTTCGGCTCATACGCCACCAGGTCGAGATTGAAGACCGGGGGTGGAATTTGCATGGCCGCCTGGCCAGCAGTGCGAGGAGCGTAGTTGCGAGGCTCAGACACGTTGCCATTCCGAAGGCTGCCATCAGGGCTGAAGTAGACCGAACCATCTGGGCTACCAAGGCCGATTCGTGGAGTTTCATCCGGACTGTATACGCGCTTGGGAGTCTGAAAGCCTGTGGCGACTCCTTTGCCGAGGCCACGAGCATTGCCAACAAAGCTGCCGTCAGAGGTGACAGTTCCAGAGACCGAAGGAGGGCTCATGGGGAACGAGACAACAGAGGGCTCGGGGGAAGATTCATTCTTCGATGCAAAGCCCTGGGCGCAGTCGCTGCCCGAAGAGGATGATTGGCTTCGGCCGCTGATCCCGTACACCGCTTCGCCAGCCTAGGGCGCAGCCGTGACGGTCTCGGTGCTGTGTGTCACAGCGTACGACATTAAACCGTTACCTCCTCCATCGGGTGCGGCGAAAGTGGTGCTTCCGTTGGCGTGGGCATCGTTGTGGGACGGCATGGGCTATCAAAGGACGAATGTCAGCGACTCTCGCAGCCCTGCGAGACATTGAGTGAGAATCATACCCAATGAGCCGAGGGGGTCTCCGCCGGCACTGCGCCATCATACTGGATTGCACCAGCAGGGGACCAGACTTGCGATGTTGGGTTGAGTGAAAGACGATTCAGATGAGTGGGAAGCCCATTATGCTGAGAGGCCGAAGCCTCATGTTGCTCGTCGCGGTTGTTGGCACGAGGGCAGTTCTGCGCGGCACCGTGAGCGCCCATCATGCCATCGCGATAGTCGGCAGACAAACGCGCAAGCAGGGCCTCATTGGAGATGACCGTGGCGGAGTTCATTTTCGATGTGGTCTGCTGACTTGTGAGCACACTGCTTTAAGAGAGTCGCGCCAGAGTCTACTTACTTTCGAAGCGATGGGTTCCAAAAAGTGGAACGAAGTTCGATGTCAGGTCGATCATAGGTGAGTAAAGCAGTCCTTTGAAGTCGAGGACAAGTCTGGAATCGAAACAGTGAGAAGATCTGGAGCCGAAGGCAAAGGTCAGTAAGACTCGTCTTCGCGATGTTCCCGAGTGTTGTGAGGCGCGGCTTCAGGATCGTGAGAAACGGCGAAACACCCTTCAAGGTTGGAAAGAAAACGAGAGAAGGTAGGCGATAACGGAAGAAGAAAGAGAGAAGGGAGGCAGAAACTCGCAACGAAGAGACTCTTTTATGGTTAGCAGAACCGTGCCATCGGCGGCCGGTGCCCAGCATGAGTAAGATAGCCGGAGTAGAATAGCAAGTGAAGCATGCAGACCTTTCAAAAGAGCGGACCATACAATAGGAACAGTAGAAATGAACAAAAGACCCAATCCTCACCAAGAAAATCACAGTAGAGGTCACTATTATTCCAGTTCGTAGAATAGGAGGAGCGGTTGAGGAGAGAAGGTGAAGAGAACGAATGCGTCACGACGCGGTATAAACAATGGGCTATGCTCAGCACCAATAAGAGTCCAAGACAGGGATGTAGGGAATAACAACAATCATGTCGGTATCTGGAGGGTCGGTGTTATTGTTAAATGAAGATGGGACGGAACACTTTCGGCGGTGACGGTTGTTGACAGCTGCCAGCTGTGGAGCAAGTCGGGCGCGAAAGCTGTAAGTGGATGTGTATGGAGAGACATCAACAATGCGGTGAAAACAAGGTTATAACGAGCGAGTCGTGAGGAGGTGAGGTCGTGGTTCTCGTTAGGCAAGTCATCACAATGCGACAATGTATACACAATCGTCATGTGAGGCTAGCGTAGGCAAATGCGGGCGTGATTCATCATAGCCAGGCGCAGGAACAGCCGCATGGTGAGGTCTCCTCGTCGGCGCGAAAGGTAAGCCATAGCAATGACGACAAACTGTTCGCGAACTTCGTCGAGTCCACTGTCAATGCACTCAAGTCTGCAATCCCCTTGTGATTCGAGACCCTTGGCTACGTAGATCAGCACATGTGAGCACAGTCGGTTGATGGCAATGCGTGCCGTGAACAAGGATGGTGGTAAATGTCTTTTGATGATCGTCGTCCGGCCCGCACGAAGCGTCAGCGGCTCAAACTCCTAGTTTTGAAGCATATCCAGCCTCTTC
Source organism: Sarocladiaceae sp. CBMAI 1973 (assembly GCA_021347865.1). Taxonomy (NCBI): domain Eukaryota; kingdom Fungi; phylum Ascomycota; class Sordariomycetes; order Hypocreales; family Sarocladiaceae; species Sarocladiaceae sp. CBMAI 1973. Next base: position 112,244 of record WNLN01000023.1, read on the forward strand.
TCTTTGTCTCCTCCATGCGCATCTAACGCTACTCTAGTCAAACTACAGACATGGTTAGTGATATGCTTACCTGTTCCGATGGGGATGAGCTTACTGGTGTCAAGAACGACTCGGCCACGAAACGTGCCCTCGCGTTGAGCTATGAAGGAGAGTCAGTACTATGCTTGCGACCAGAGGGGTCCGTGTGGCGGTTTCGGGAAGCTCGGGGGGACGCACGAAAAGCTTCATCTCAGAGATCTCCTTGTCGACCTCCTCCATGAACTCAATAATGAAGTCAACCAGCTTATGTTTCAGCATTTCCGACGTGTGGAAGTTGGTGATCAAGAACGAAATATCATAGCCCTATCACGAAATGTCAGCATTTCAATCAGTCTCGCTTTAAGCTCCTTCAGCATACCGGAACAGGTTTCCTCCGCAGGATAAAGAAAGCCTCCGCTCTTTGCGTCAAGAAGCGCGCGAACTTGTGGACAAGGATATGCTCAATCTCGTCGGCCTGCTTGATCTTGATGCTGACGCGCACGGAGTTGATACTCGACTCGATGAGGACGCGCTCGTTCTCGTTACGCGCAATCGTCAGCGGTTGTAGGAGCACCTCGGGCGAGGTCTGAGCTTCGATCTCGGGGACATTGTGGCGTTCGGCGGATTGGGATGCGAAGTTTGTGAGCGTCCTACAGATCACAGAAGCGTTAGATCGTTTGTGGCCGCAAGAATCGGATCCCAGGGCTGTCCAGCCAGGTGAGCTGGGGAAGCTTACAGAGCGGCTGTTAAGCTACTCCGGACACATTGGAGGTAGGGACGCAGCGATTGAGACTATCGGGAGACACGGTTAGCTGCGAAGCTCCTCAGCGAGCTCTTTTGCCGGGAAGTCTTACCATGACTGATACAGCAGCCCGCGTCAGGCCGTGCTATGTCACAGTCAATTGTCGTCAGCTGTGCTTGTAGATAGGTCGTGGGCCGGGGAGTTGCGGTGGTTGGCGGGGTCGCATCGTTGTCGTGAGCTCCGCCGCATCGTCCTGACGTCTCCAGTGGGGCTCGACTGACGACGCTGTAACAAGAGTCACGTGTCGTGGAGAATGAGGCGCTGAGCTCGGAGCTCACACGCAGCCACACCCTTCTACAGTGCCATTGTGGCGGTTTCGATCAATGATGTACCCTCCACACCGCTCCCCCACCAACCAGGTACCCGCGTGGTGACGACAATTGGTTGCCCTTCAACCACTCTACATTTCTCAGTCTCGACCTTCCGCAAGCTTCTTCTTGATTCGCCTCTTCGATCCGAGACTTGGGTTGCGTGTTAGGATCTTGAAAGTGCAGATATAGTTCCCGTTCTCCATTCCTTTACTTCTCCTGTTGCTGCAACACAAGCGGCGCGTTGCAATCATGGCGTCAATACCAGGTTCGTGACCCCTCCATCCACAGGGGTCGTCAACAATGGCCAGACACATAGCTGACAAACTCGCTTTCGCGAATCACAGTGATCGTCAAGCACCAGGGCAAGAAGCACGAAGTCGAAGTCGACCCTTCATCTACCGGCGAAGACTTCAAGCTCCAACTTTTCTCCCTCACGAACGTCGAGCCCGACCGACAGAAGATCATCGTCAAGGGTGGACAGCTAAAGGATGATGCCGACATGGGCAAGCTTGGCCTCAAGGCCGGGCAGACCCTGATGATGCTGGGCACGCCTGGGGGTGGCGGTGGTGATCTCGTCCGACCGAAGGATGCTGTCAAGTTCGTGGAGGACATGACGGAGGCAGAGCAAGCTCAACAAGTCGGAGCCACACCAGCAGGCTTAGTCAACCTCGGCAACACCTGCTACCTCAACTCGACACTCCAGACCCTCAAAGCGATCCCCGAACTTCAGACTGCCCTCAAGACATACAAGCCGAACTCCTCTGATCTGATGGGTAACATGAGTAATATGGACTTGGCCTCTCAGCTCGCCACCCTCTACAATCAGATGGGCAAGTCTCTTGACTCCTTCCCCCCTATGAGCTTCCTCACCGCTCTCCGAGTCGTGTTTCCTCAATTTGCCGAGAAGTCCCGTTCGGGTGGAGGCTACGCCCAGCAGGATGCGGAAGAAGCGTGGTCGCAGATCGTTCAGCAACTAGGCCAGAAGGTCCGTGTGAAAAGCGGCGAAGACGGGCCTGAGGTCTCCTTCGTTGAGAAGTACATGTCAGGAGAGTTCACCTCGGAGCTTCAGTGCGACGAGGAAGAAGCTCGTAACGCCGGCGAGGAGACTGTGGTCACCAAAGATACTTTCGCCAAGCTCAACTGCCACATTGATGCATCTACCAATCACCTAACGGATGGTATTCTCGCTGCCCTCAGCGAGAAGCTTGAGAAGCGCTCACAAGTGCTCGATCGCGACGCCAACTACACTAAGAAGTCTAAGATTTCGAGGGCGCCGAAGTACCTCACAGTTCATTTCGTCCGCTTCTTCTGGAAGCGCGACACCCAGAAGAAAGCCAAGATCATGCGCAAGGTCACATTCCCGAAGGAGCTTGACATCGTCGAGTTCTGCTCCGAGGACCTTCGCAAGGCCCTTGTTCCGGTCCGCGACAAGGTCCGCGAAATTCGCAAGGATGAGGAAGATATTGAGCGTGCCCGCAAGCGCCGCAAGAAGCATCACGAGAAGGACATGGGTGATGTTGCCGGTGGTTCTGGCCTTCTCTCGGAACGAGAAATTAAGGAGAAAGAGCAGCGTGAGAAGGAGAAGAAGGAGCGTCAAGGCGGTGCTGCTGAGACGAAGCCATCCGATGGCGATGCTGTTATGCTCGAGCCCGGCGAGACTTTCAAGACCGACGCTGAGGTGGATGCTGAGAAGGACGAAGCTCTCCTCGCCGCCAAGAAAGAGCTCAACGCCCTTATTTCGCCCTCTCTGCGCGATGACGATGGTGCCAACCAGTCCGGCCTCTACGAACTCCGTGGTGTTGTCACCCACCAAGGCGCCAGCGCCGACAGCGGTCACTACACATCATATGTCAAGAAGACCGCACCCGTCGATCCGAAGACAGGCAAGGTCACGGGCGAGGAGGATGGCAAGTGGTGGTGGTTCAACGACGACCGCGTGACAGAAGTGGAAGCCGACAAGATCGATACGTTGGCAGGAGGTGGTGAGTCGCACTCGGCGCTGATTCTGCTGTATAAGGCTATCCCATTGCCGATGTCTGATGGCAAAATGGAGTAAAAGCCGGATGAGAACTCATTATGATTTCGACGAAGGATTGAGGGGGCGTTGATGGCGGGCTAGACACGGTAGAGAATTAAAAGGATTTGAACTTCATCAAGGTCTGCACAGCCATCCGGCGCATTGTAATGATACAGTGATGTTTGTACACGATTCTCAGGCATTCACGCCATGAGTAGAGCATCGATCATGACTTCTTCGCCGCTTGATCTCTTTCTGCGACCTTGTCCTGGAAGTCACTGATCTTCTTCTGCAGCTCGCTTCTTCTTTCCATCAAGACCTTGCGCTGGCCCTCCAGCGTTCTTATTTGCTCAGCTGGCTCAACAGCTCTGAACTGCTTGATGGTCTAGCAACTTCAATTAGCATCAAATTTCACACATACACAATGCCAGGTTTCAGATCGTAGCACTTGCACGAGAAGTCGGGCTTGGGAGAAAAAGATGGACCGACCTCTTCCTTTTGCTTGTCCTGCTTCAACTGGGCGCCCGTCAAGCTTCCAACAATGACCACGGCGGCGAACGCAACAGCATAGACAGCTGGTCTGCGTAGACCCTTCTTTGCGCCTTCCACTGTCGCCGTTGGTTGTGAATAGACTGGTCTGGCGCCTCGACTGCTCGGTGGTGGTGGCGGCATGATGAAGGTCCTCGGGTAGCTGGGTAGGCGATGAAATAAATTGAGATGGCGCGAGATAGGAACCTCCAAGGCGTCCCAAATCTGACAACCTTTGAGGTATGGGGCGCGTCACTAGTACTCCGTCCAATAATCCTTGCAAAGGCGTTCCTGCTTGTCGTCCTGACGTTTCGTTGAGTCGCTAGTCAAATCCCCGGTCCCTGCTTTCACCTTGGTTTTCACCACCGCAACTTCACCCAAAACGGTCGTGACGTGGCCGCGAGGCTTCAGACTCGCCAGCTCGACTTCAATTCCTCCCTTCGAATCACAGTCGCGGGACCCTGGAGACCACCACGTGGTATTTCTGTGGCTGACTGAGGCGTGCGTCGATGAAGGTGTTGACTTGGTTGTGGTTGTGTCGTCGGTAGACGTCAGGGGCCTTAGTAATCGCAGCGGAGACGCGACCCCGCGGGTCGTGATGCCGGCGAAGAGGATTGCCATGCGAATTGAAGTTGATAATTCATATTTTCCTTGTTCATCCCGCAAAGACAAATAGTCCTCGATTGTTTGAGAGTATCTGTATTATATTGTAGGAGAATGACTATGCTGTCCATGGCAGGTTGAACCCAGACTTGGGTTTACGGGACCACCACAAGTGGAATCCGGTGTTTCCGTATTGCATGTTCGATGCCATCATTGGCAACATCGCCCACAGAAGCATTACGACATTCCATATCAGGCCCATAATACGAACAGAAATATGCGACTCCACAACCTAAAGCACATTTATATAAACCAATCCACAAGAGCTCCTACACTCCCAAGATCCTGCACCCGGCGTCTTTACCATTTTCGCTACCCTACACCAGCATCGTTGCGCCTGCCCCTCCTCCGTCATCGCGTTGTCGCATCACACTTGACTGTCAGCCAGGCTTCTACAAAAAGCACATTATGACACCCCGCGTCTTCATTGTCCGCCACGGTGAGACCGAATGGTCTCTGTCCGGCAAGCACACCGGCTCAACCGACATCCCATTGACCGCCAATGGCGAAAAGCGAGTCCGCGCGACAGGCAAGGCTCTTGTCGGTGACGACAGACTGATCGTGCCGTCCAAATTGGCTCACATGTACGTTACGCAATGTTTCATTCTCTACCGTTGACCTACAATGTCCGTACACACTGTCCTGCCTTTCTTTACTTCTGCGATTGCTTTCATTGTGTCTTAGACGTGGTCATGCGTCACTGGTCCCGACCGGCTGGGTTGCCAATTGGCTTCTTTCTTTACTTTTGCCTCACACCACCCACGGGCTATATGTGTCTCGGTTTATATCAGGCTTTCAGCTTTCGATGGATTTCCCACCAGGAAATGCCGAGACAACACAACACCATCGTCAACTTTCACAGCCCGCCCTTGGACGCGCCACATACACACCCAACAGGCAAAATCCTTTCACTTTCGGCCGCAGTGCCCAGCGCAAACATGCAGCAAGCCATCCCTGGCCATGCAACCGCATATGCAACCACCAACTGCTACGTGGTGATCAGAGGCGGTGTGCAGAAGCAATAGCAGACACAAAGTGAGCAAAGCGAGCAACCATGAAGCTAGGGAGTGTCTCCCGCGACAGACCCAGGATTGTTGCTGCGACGTTTTCTCTTCGGCCTTTTGCTGTCATGCAGACAAACATACGCCCCTCAATCACCTGCAGCTCACCGCCCGCATGAGTCTGCCCGCCTTGCCTTCATCTTCCGGCTGTCACCTCACCTCGCCTCGTCCTGCTTTTCACGACATGATGATCCTTGGGCGACCCAATCGTTCTGTACCATCGGATCCGTCATGCAAGTGCTTGACGGGCCCCCCTTCTCCACTATACCGTGGCCTTCGCTTATCGAGACATGTTTGTTCGGGCCCTATCCATCCGTGTCTGCCGAGCCGTCATCTTTCCGAGAAGTGCAACATCGGAAGCGGATGGAAACATACCTAAGAATGGATCTTGGGCATTTGATTCGTCCTACCAACGCGCTTGACCGCCTCAGATGTCGCTGTCCAGCGCGGTTGGGAGCCTCGCTTGTTGCGCCTCGGTGCACCTTACCGCGGCCGGCTCATCACAATGACGAGGCTACGTGCACAGGCAGTGTGGAATGCTCCCTCGTCACCCCGCTGCTTGCCTATTTCGGGATTAGAGAGCGGGCGGGAGCCTCTAGGGACGGCTCGCGATCAAAGCCACCTTCAGAGAAAGATGCCGCACCCCTTGGACTCCACAGTCTGTATGAGCGAGTGTTCTCTCCACCGATCTACGTGGTCCGCCTGTATGCACAATGCCTTTGTATGCAGCTTCCCTGATTCCACCGACCGCTGAAGTCAGTAAATGGAAGGTCTCGCTGGCCATGTCGTGTTTTCACCTTCGCTATCCCTGCATATGATCCGAGATTGCGCAGCACGCAGCCGTCTACCGCAATTGGAAGCATTGCCAAAAGCTGGCAAACTGACACAATGGCACTACTTTGCCAAGCCTTACAGATATGTGTCTCCTCGGAAGCGTGCCCAGCGCACTTTTGAGCTCTTGAATTTGCAACACTCATGTGCCTTGCCGTGGGCTCCTCATGGCGACCGGCCAACGGAAGGTCTTGCCTGCGACGCACACATTCAGGTGACCGAGGACATTCGAGAGTGGGACTATGGTAACTACGAAGGTATCACCAGTCCTGAGATCCGCAAACTCCGGGCGGAACAAGGCTTTGAGGGCACCTGGGACATCTGGCGCGATGGATGTCCTGGTGGAGAGTGAGTTTACCCAACCTGTTGCTGATTGATAGCCATTCTTGATGCGGTGTTGCGCGTTGTCCTGAGCTTTGCCCAAAGCTCTGCTCATGGTTTACGCGTTGCCATTAAGTGTCCGCCAATCATGCAGTCCATGGGCAATCAAAGGGACTGCAGGCCGCTAACGTGCATTCCCAACTCTTCCTGCTAGATCACCGGAGCAAGTCACCGAGCGTCTCGATCGACTGATCCAGGACATTCGCGACAGGTGGCACCGTCCCGTCTTGACAAAGACCGACGGCAAGCCACAGCAGCCAGGCGATGGCAGCGGCGACGTCCTCATTGTCGCACACGGACACATCCTCCGGGCCTTTGCCATGCGGTGGGCCGGCAAGACACTGCAGGATGGACCGGCCTTCCTTCTTGAAGCTGGCGGTGTTGGTACGCTCAGGTGAGTTACCTCGGAATGTTCTCCTGGATGCAGCAAGCTGCGTCATTTCCAAACTTCGCAGATACTTGTGCGCCGTCGTCAGGATGGGCCTTGCCACACAGACCTGCAAGGGCAACACCGAAGTACATGACTGACCAGTGTATCATCAGCTACGAACACCACAACGTCGAAGAGCCCGCTATCCTTCTCGGTGGGGCGTTCGTAGTGGACATCGCCGAGAAGGAGAGATCTGGAAGATGATGTTGCATTCTCCGCACGATCCTCTCGGTGACAGCTTGAATATAGCTCAATGATGAAGACTAGTTAGTGGCAATATGCTTGTGCATATTGACTATCCTGGTCTAGGCTGGTGGGACTAGAGGGGAAGGTCGTCTCAACCTGCGCCCGGGACTGTGCCGATAGATAGTGTCGGGAGCTTGAGGACGTCTCCGCAGATGACGGTGCGGCGCAAAGTGGGCACCGTCGTCGTTCGTCTGCAAAACGCTTCCTCCAGGATCGGCGCCCAAAAGCCCATGGGGCATCTGAGTGGCATACGTTGCGCTCATTAGACTGAGTATCAAGGCGGCACTAGTTGCAAATACATCTGCAGAGTTGCCCGGTTGTCCTCTATACCATGCAGCCCAACACTGCTTTACAAATTCCCCAGTGCTAGTATGTGACGCTGCATGGACAGCACAACGACAAAGTACCGAAAGTCAAGCCCGGAGTCCTGCTCGGCGCCGGAACAGGACCCTCTCCCATGCATTTGCGCTTTCCCCAGCATCATAGCTGCGCTCCCCGCCCGTCGACGTGGCCAACCCTCATACGACATCGTTGAATGGTGAGCGGGGAGGCGAACAAGGCGCCGCAAGGATCTCTTTGCTGACGGGGCGCGTAGGTATGAAGGGGGGCCGGCGGCGTGGACATACATGCCCAATATCGACTTGCAAGCTGAGCAACTAAGCGACAAGTACGTACAGGATACGCTTGCTTAGGCAATGCATTGTGCCGTAGCGCGAAATCCTCTGTAACGGCAGTGATCATGGCGATAAGGTGTGCTGTGCAACGACTGACGAAAGACGACTGCGCGACCCGTTTGCGACCCATCACCGTCAAGCGACCCTCCAGCGGCATCACGGGTGATCTTGCACCTGCACGAGCGCCCCGGTCCGCAAGTCGTCAAGAGGCTAGTCAGACGTCGTGCATTAGTGGAAGCTGCAACCGAGGTGGCGGGTTGGATTGGGCCTTGGTTTTCTGGGGCGATGTGGCCCTCGACCTTTTCCTGCAAACCGCCGCGCCTAGCGATGCGCTTGAGGTGTGGACTGCTAGATGCATGCCCGCCTGCATGCACTCTCCCGGTGCCAGCTCATCCTGGTACCGAAGAACAAGCGCGAAGAACGATACTGAGGCTTCTTGCCTACGAAAAGTGCTTGGCTGAAGGATTGGGATCGTATGACTTTCTCTACAGAATGCGCCGATGGCCGTTGTATCGAAGAAAGATAGTTTAGAATGTCATCGAGACTTCTCGAATGGCAACGGCCCGTTACAGGTGAAGTAGTCCTTGTTCAGGATCGCATAGTTGTGTGCGCGGAGTCTTGCGCTGATCCTTCGATCCCTTGCGTCGTCGTGCCGTGGGTGCACAAGGATTGCTCGTGGTCGTCAGATCTGCAGTTCGCCATGGTCTATGACCAGTCGTGTCGCCTTATCGCCTGTGGTATTGCGTTCTGGAGACCAAGACAAGCCTACAAAAAGCGCGCTTCGAACCCGACGTTGGGGCAGGGATCCCGGGGCGCTAGTAAGGCAAGCCGCTCACCGCTGGTTGCTTGTCTGCAGAAGTGACTTGTCACCTGATGTAACGAAAACCATGCACTGGCATGCATGAGCAAGGGTACACGTACTTTGGGCACAGTCACTACGCCGATGGACTTGAGTCCTCGTTGGGCTCAATTGCAATGTTGATGACCGAAGTTGGGCACGGCACTTTCGAATGCCTACCAGGTTACCAGTGTTCAGGGCTCGGGAAATGGCAGGGAGGCCGCGCCACGGAAGCCACTAGCGGCTACGCATCGGCCCGCGCTCCAGCATTGGGGAATCAGTCTCTGGAGTTCTTTCGTCCGTGGCTGGTTATGATACTCGTGGGGCTCCATCCAGCTTTGGCACTGACTCGATTGACAGAATGCGATTGAGCCGAAAATGAAGAGGTTACGCACCTGTTGGCTCAACATCACTTGTCCTAATGCTGAGCCCGCCAAGGTATTGAGTAAGGTAGGGGGCAACAACATGCCCATCGATGGATGGAGCAGTTCTGCGAAGCTCTTCTCAGCGAACCAGACAAGCATAAAGGACTTGACCGTGAGGAAACGCAGCTGCTTCATAGATCATTGTGCACCCTGTGAAAAAGTCATGGGCTATCGTGCCAGCGGCTCATTAAAGATCGACGCCAGTCGCCGGGATTCGGAGGACGTGCAGGTAAGCTGATTGCCTTGACTTGGAAAAGTTGTGCACGAATGGGAAGACAAGCGTGGATGCAACTTGTACCTAGCATGCTTGGCTCAGCTCGTGAAACTCGGGGCCTTAGAGCCTGGTAATGACAAGGTGCGGATCCCAGCCTACTCCTCATCTTGGATGATCTCATGTCGGGGATTGTCGGTCCTTGCTCACTAGAAGACTTCGGGGAAAATGCTGCGAGGACAGTCAATATGGTCAGTCCAGTACCCATTCAAAGGCCGACGTGCTGTGCAAACATGCCTGCGTAATGGGCAATGCGGACCTCGTATACAACGTTCGCCCTCCCTCTTCCATTGCTCTTGGGCCCACGTAGATCGAGCGAAGCACACAAGCATGGCTGAGACTCCCAGGGCCTTCTGCATGGCCCGCATGAGCCTTGACTCACGTGATGAATAGTTGACGCAAGCGATTGGCGGACCGTCCCTCTGTCGCAGCCAGCGCGCCCAATGACAATCTGACGAGTGGAGGATGTCGACGAGCCCCCCCCTGCAGCGTTGCTCCGCACGCCCCCTTGCGCAGACTAACGCTAATAATGGCATCTGCGACACATGCTTGACATTCGCCGACTCTTGTTGCCCGCGGGCTCGGGTCTCTGAAGATCTCTCTGATGAGTTTGTTCCTCAGATGCGACCGGTGTGTGTTCAAGCTTAGACTTGCATACATGTCGAAACGCGTTAGCTCGAAAAGACGCTCGTCTTGTAAAGCCGACCGTCCACTCCCCTAAGAAGCTTTTGTGGGGGACGCCAACTGGCTCTCACCAGTGTTGTGAGAGCTCTGTGGTGGCAGGTACATTCTTCCTGTGTGGCCTGAGGTTCGTACCCCCGAGCTCTGCCAACGACCATGTGCACCGAATGGCATCGTGGCATTTCGACCAGTAGCGTATTGCGAGAGATGTACATAATGCTTCCCTGAAAAAACCTGCCAAAAGTGCCCAATGTACGTCGTAGTCATGCCTCGTGAAGATATGGCGCGACGTGGTTTTCTTGGCGACACATGGTGTGCACATCTGCACATTACGGTTTGTTTCTGGGCAGGCTCAGCATCCTTCTGCTGCCTTGACAAAGATTTCTATGCCTTTCGGAATCAAATCCGTCCTCGAGACGCGGCGTAGCACAATGGCCCGCGCAGCAATCCCGTGATGTACTTGCGGAAGGTGACGTAACGATGCGCGGTCAGCGTTTCAGCATCTTCTCGAGGAGGACAAGAACCGTGCCCGCACCCAGAAGAAGGATAACAGCTACCATTATAAGTGCCTCTGACCCCTCTAGCAAGCGACCGCACTCGCAAGACTCGTTCTTACATGGCCGTGCGAAGGAAAACTCCCGCAGTATCCGAGTCGACATACATTGCCAAGCAGACATGCTTCACAGGCCGTTGCAAGAACGAAAGTGCTGCGGGCGCTGCTGTTGAGACTCGCAACATCTGCTTGTTGTTCACATCTTGGCTAAAGTCGCCTCATATGGTAGATCCTGCAACTGAAAGCATGCAGCTCTAGACACGTTGAACATTCCTTGCCATCTAAGCGTCTCGAAGCTCGGGTAATGTTGTCCTTTCCTGGGGCACTCATCGCTTCATTCTGCCTCAGAGATTGATCGCACCGCAATCTGCGGGATCTGATTGGCAAAGGCTGCACGACGCCGCAGGTTCGTATACCGAATGTCGTTTTCGCAACCGGCTGGCGACCTGAGCAACCTCTTGAGCCCCGGGGCCGCTCAGTTTCTGGTCCTGTTGAAACTCACATCTCCCCGAGGATTCCGTCAGACCAGGTTGAGCAGACCGCATGACACGACAAGTCTCCTTGCCGAATCAAATGAGTTGTTGCGTGACCCGGGACACCGCCGGTCATCAAAGGCAATATCATTATATGTCATATCATTCACCGGTCGCGAGCCATCGATGCCAGACGTTCGCCAGCGTACGCCTTTCCGAGATCAATGTGCATACAAACATAGAGGCAGCTTGCTCTCAATTGTCTCCACACAAGATTGAATGCATGCACTGTGATTGGTAGCAATTGCAGATCCTGTGTCAAGCGATCACAATCAACGGTAATCACAATACCGAATCAAGGCAGTCTCGGTCTCCTTGACCGCTGGATGCGTCGAGTGACACCTGCCTGACACGGACCCCAACAGTAGAGGCGGCCAAAGGTTTTCTGCACGTCACACGACGTCGAGTAAAGGAACGGACGGTGTGAGCGGGTTCCTAAGCGTCAACACATAACGGACCAATAGGCGACTGGAATGAGTGCTCGGTGTGTAAAGGTGAGATGGGGAAGCACACAGAGGGTGTGTGGCCAGGTCTGCCTTCGTCGCCAATGATCGGCCTTCATGTGCCTGTGGCGAGTCGGACTGTCGGCGCATGTGACCCCTCGGGTTTGGAAAACAAAGAGAATCTGCCCCTCCATGGAGAAGAGGTAACAACATTACGGGTCTGGAGTGTAGACGCGCCACAGGCATAAGCGCTTTTCTCAGCTTTCGAAAGACGAAGGGCACGAAACGATGACCCATCGGCTCGCAAGGAGTTCCTTGGTGTGATTGTGACGAACCCCTCTTCGAAGTTTATTCAAGCGAATCACATGGCTTAGGTTGATGTTTGGGATTTTTCCTCTGTTCTGCCGCACTCAGAGGTGGTGCTCTCCGCAATGTGGTTGGCTGGTAGCGAGACGCGCTATCTGGAAAGTTGCGGGTTCAACCGTCGTGCATGAGCTCTGCGCCGCTCCCACCATGTCGGGGTGCGCTGCAGCGTGCCATTGTTCAAAGGACGGCCGGATCCTTCTTCCGTCGCCATCTTGATTTTTTCCATAGAGCCGCGTCAGGCCGTTGCAACCGCTCCATTGGGTCGGACCGTCTTCATTACGAAGGTCGAGGCCAAGGATGCGGCAACATTGTCGGTCGATTGATACGCCTCACCTGGCACCAGTGCGCCATGACGTGAGTGCCATGGGAACCTTGTCATCTTCCGTCTGAGCCCGTGAGCGAGGTGCGCACGCACCAATTGAGTGAAGACATCTGTGGGTGTGTATGGAGTGCAAATGCCCCTTCCACGCCCCTGCATTTCCATGTTAACGATTTTCTCCTGTTGATGCTATGCAGTGGTACCACCTTACAGGATGAAGATGGTCGACAACGAGGCGTAAATATGCGCGAGGACCAGTCGTGTCGGTCTCAGAGAGAAGAGAATGTCTTGCCTTCTCGCGCAATGCATGTCGTGAGCCAATGTGGTTGCACCTAAGCACCGAGGCGGTGAGTACTTCGCGGATCTGTACATACGAATTTGACTTTGCATCATGTCGTCCCGAATTCTGAATACCATGAAAAGAAACCGTCAGTTGCCCTAGCTGACCCGTCAGACGTCTTTCGGGACCAGACATGACATACAACGTTGAACCATGTGTGCGAGGTCCTTCTCATGCTGGCCAAATGTGCATGACCTGACAAGTCAAGATGTCAGCCCGTCAGCCGGTGCACCCTCTAATTTCCTGACAGGCTGGTACTATTAGTAACGTTTTGCCTCCGCGAGCCTGAGAGCTGCCATACATTCGGATCCAGAACTTTCGACCAAGTCGGACAACAACGAGAGCAAACTTGCTATTCATGTCGCACCTTTGTTAGGTGAGCGGATGGCTGAGCGGCAGAACAGGTTGAGCCTGAGCTTGTGCCATAGTAAACGCCCAATGGCAGAGTCGCATTTGCTGGCACACACCTATAATCTTCAATCAATTGTCTTGTCAACGTCACCGCGGCCCGGAGCGGTGAGGCTGTAGTGACATGTCTCGTCTCAGATAGAAGGAGACTGTCAAATATCTTACGTGAAGACATGCAGTGAGGGTCGAATGCTGTAGTTTGGAGCTTGGGGGTCGCCTTGCCGGTGCTGCAGGCAATGCAGGGTTGCTTTGCCTAAGTCGATTCAGTGTTATTATCGAGCCAAATAGGGGAAAGGGGTGCAGCCACACTGGAGCCATGCTTTGTTCGAGACAAGGACATGTATTTCAAGACACCATCGTCGAGATTTGCTGCATGGTACCGCACCGCACCGTACCGCGCGACCCGCATGAAGCTGGAAGGCATGACGGCGAGAGAGGGCGACACTGTCAAAACAACCTCTCCATACCCACATGTGGGAACTCCCCAAGCACTCTCCAGTATCATGACGGAGGGAAACGAAGCAGCCGGTAGGTCGATTATAATGACGACGATCTGATCGGATCCCGCATGTGCCTGTCGCTTTTGTCGTCGTGCTTGATGAATCGACGTTGTCCCTGTATTCTGGCTACATTAGATGAAGCACATTTGTGTGGGTGACACTATGCGGAGGACGAAACAACATCAAGCCAAGGAGATGCAAGAGTCTCGAATCCTTGATGTTGTAGAGACGCGTGATACTTTCTTTAGGCCCTCACGCGGTGTTGAGTCGATTCATACAAGGGACACTCACAGCACTTCGCGAAAGTCTGGCCAGCATCAAACCAGGTACCAACTGAAGGCCTCTGGCGGCCCTTGTGGAGAGCCATGCGCGCTAGTGTCATCATCCACAGCGCGCTCCAACTCGACAACTGGTGCAGCGCCCACTGTGGCCGAATGCAAGGAACTGCCCTACAGTGGTTACCACTGGTGGATCAGAGGGCCGAGTAGTGGCCAGCTGCCCTGCTGAAGCGCACCCGATCGCGCCTTCCCTCCCGTCCCGAGCGGCACCAGTCGCTCCTTCCCTTCCTTCCCTGTCCTGCCATGCCTGACCATCCCTCGTCCCTGCTGCCGCTCGTTCCTTCTCACTTAGGCAGCCCAATCAATCCCAGAGATGCGAAGGTTCAATGCAGTTGCGGGCACGCGTCAGATCCCGTGACCAGCACCAAGACTTCACGCCCCTCCTTTACCCCCTGCGTACCTGGCCTTTACCCTCCCATTCTCTCCAGCTCATGCATTACTGACTGGCATCAACGGGATCCCGCCTTCTCAGCAAATCCTTAGCCCACACACCCCAGTCTTTTCTGTTCGTGACGCACCCGCTCGCTCGCACCCACGCGCGCACACAGACACAAGCTTGCGCACACCCGAGGCTGCATACGAGAAGCGCTGCTGAACCACTCAATTCTCACGCTACCCATCAGGCGGTCTGCGTCTAGTCCTGTAGCTGTCTTAAACACCCACCGACTCCAGCCCAAATGGTGTTGTCTACGCGCTGCTAGCGGCTCCCAAGCCCGCGTCCCCAGCTGCGGCAGTGGCTCCGGCCGGGCCCAGCTCCCACAACGCCATCCACCATCCGCCCCCCCTGGTCAAGCAATCCGTGGGTCATGTCATGGCTCCCCTGCTTGCGCATGCTGCCCAGGTTTCCAACGGAGCGGGCCACCAGATCCAAGCCTCCCTGCTTCCCTCCCTCCTGGTACCTTGTCTCCGGTGAATGACCTGGTTGGTAGTCTAGAGTAGCCCCGACAGGTTCATGGGGGGTGCTGCTCCGCCCATCGACAATAAAACAAAAGCGACCCCCTACGATACATAGCACCTGCCCGAGACCGGTCTCTCTCTTCCCTTTTCGCCTTTCCCACATCTCACTCGAGCCTCCCCTACTGTCAAGTCCGTGGACGGGCAGATCTCATTTTCTCACCGCGCTTGTCTGGTTGACGAGTCTTTGTCGCCTTGCTTTACACAGCACCATATTCGAAATCGTGCGCTCACCCCACCGTCTGACGCAACCAACCATTGGAGACGCGACACCTGCTATAGCTCGCTCACTACGTCAGGTGGCCATCGGAGCGACACTCAAGAGCGCTTTTACGTGGTTCAAATATTGCGTCTTGTGGCTCCAGCACACCTGCATCGCCTAATTGGAGCTGCTCTGAGATTCGAGTTCTTGCAGAGCAACAAAGAACTCCTCATTCCTTCGATCACGGAGAGTTTCGCCAGTCCGCTGATTTGGAGAAATCTGCCTTAGTGAGCCGGGCGATACTGGGTCGAGCTTCCGCGACGCTTGGCCCGTTGGTGGCGCAAGACTCGAGACTGCGCGCTGGACGAAAGCATTGGGCATTGGGCAAATTCATTAAGCCGAGTGACCGATCACTTGTGTGGAATTTCCAGGCTGTCTGGGCTCAATCTACGCCACAGCAACTTCGTTCTTGCGGTGCAGCAAAACGGCACCACTGGATAATTGGGATAAGGTGAGCACGCGGTTATACTGGCGATCTGATTTACGATTTGACGACACGGCTGTGCGTCGGCAAATGCAGGCGCAAGTGTGTCGCAAAGTCGTATGGCTAGTTGCCCACGAGCCGTGCTCATTCTGCACATGAATTGGAGGGAGACTATTTCGCAATTACCTGGTGGAACGTATCTTTGGCAGCGACAAGACTGACTAGCTGCTAGTCACTAGGTCCCGAGCGCACATTGTCTCTGCAACCTGCGGCCTCTTCTGCGGCCGTCTCCGCACAGAGGCATCTACGAAATCGTGGAGTGACACAACGGCAAGCCCTTCCACAAGGCTCGAACTGACAGGCCTTTCCTTCCACCGACTGCGTCTACTTCGCATTTCCTTCTGGGCGGTTGTTTGCTTTCTCATTTCCGCTGTCCTGCCTGCATTTTATTCGCATCTTTGGTTGCGAGTGCGAAACCGCATCTCGCACTGTACAGCGACGGGTCTGGCTGCTGGCTACCACCGATACAATAACCGGACAGGTGAGTCGCCCTGATCATTGCGTTGCTCTCTGCTATTCCACGCCCCCCAAAATCATCCGGCCCACCCCCATTCACCAACCCTTGCTTGCGCCTCCACTCCCGTCCTGAAGACAATCGTTTTAACAGCCAGCCAAATCCGACCCTGATTCCTATCCCCTCTCTCAAGCGCATGTCTGTGTTCAGACTGACGAGGCACAAACACTTCCCATGGTCGTCGCACTTAGCACTCATCGCACACACTATGGTGGTCACTTTCAACTGACATGTCATTCTTCACAGTTGCTATCGTCAGCCTTCATCCTACCAAGTCTATGTTCTTCATTCGGACATAACATACGTTTATCTCTACGCATTCTCCATTGCTACAGGTATGATTCTATTCCAACCTCTCAAGCGCACACTTTCTCTTCAAGACGAGTCGGCAAAGTTTACCCCCAGCGCCGCTGAGGCCAGATGGGAATGCGCTCAGGGCCTTGCTGCAATTTCACGTAGCCATTGGCCCGCAGCCGACCTTTCCCAAGTGGTGAATAGTCCAACGAGCTCACGGACTGCTCCAACTGGGCTGCGACGCCCTTTGTCGAGCCTTCCGCCCACGCTCAAAGCCTTGGCCCGGAGTCGGAAGTGAAGCAACCGAATAATGGAGTCGGCGTCCACTACCACTGGTTCCGGACCGGGTGACGAGCGTGTCACTGGCATGTGGTACCCAAGGGAGGTGCGGCCATGCCGTACCTAGACCAAGTTTATCCCAGTGACCCAGCAGTGCCAGTAGTGTGGCTGCCACATTCCAGTCACTCAAAGACTAACACCGAATAAAGGTCACAACTTAGAGAAGAACTCAGCGCGAGCGCAGCCTCCCGCCCCGCCTCAGGACACGGTTCCACTGTCCAGCGGCCCTTCACCCTCCCGTCGGTGCCATCCTCCTGCACTCGGCGACCAGAGAAACGAATCGCCCCTCCCCAGACTCTAGGGCTCTTACGCTACACCTGACCCGGTGTGATCGCGCTCATTCTCAGGCGGTGTGTCCCTCCAAGCCTGCTTTAGCCTTGACCGTCCTCCTGGGCGCGGCACGACACCGGACCATCCGTTTGACCTTGCATTCCCGCGGTCGGCCCCGCTGTCCAACGCACGCGCACTTCCTTAACGCTTGTGGCTCGCCTGCACTCCATCTCCTTTACTCCTCATCCATCCTTGCGCCACGCCTCGCCTGCTTGACTACGACTTTCTTCCCAAGAAGCCCTGAAGCATCTTGCAATCGGAGTTTGAACCGTCAAATTGCTGTCAGAGCACCTAGTGTCCTTTTCAAAAACCCAGTTTGGCGACGCAGCACGAAGCTTCTCTTACAAAGCCATTCCAGCCACAACATACGGCCAGCAGCTCCATTGCGACTAAAGGATCCAAGCGCTTTGAATCCTTAAGGCCAACCTCAAGTCCTGCTTGGGTGAATTCACGACTCCGCATTGCGCATTACTTCGGCTCCAAATGCGACACAGTCTGTGCAGCCTTTGCCAAACGCTACGTATTGCGTAAGACACTACATCCTTTGACACAAGTCAACTCCGCTGCTGCTCGCCGACTTTTGGCAACCTTGCAGCACATCGCCGCCAACAGAGCATGGCAGACGATCGATATCGACAAGACTATCCTCAGAACCCACAACAGTCTGAGGCGTCACTACCACCAGGCGCAAGCGATTCGCAACGCCACAACGCTGGCACTCCTGTAAATATGGCTGCCTCCGTGACTCTTCCGTCGATACACGACCCACGGTCCAGCGGCTACGGCCCGCCGCCGCCTCCTAACGCAAACCAAAGCAGAGGTTATGCACCGGACCCTCGTTACGAGCCATCTCGCGAGACGCCGAACGGCTACCCTCCTCCAGGCCACCAACCACCCCCGCCTGGCAGTGGCCACCTTCCACCGAGCCAGTATCATCAAGGGGATCCTCGCTCCCCTGCCTACCCGCCACCTGACCAGCGCGGTTACTATGCGGACCAAAGACATGCTGCTCCTTATCCCCATGATCCTTACCGACAAGAAGGGTACTATTACCCTGGGCCTCCACCGGCCGGCTACTCCCCTTATGGACCTGATGGGCGCATGGCCTATGGTCCTCCAGGTCAAGGCCAGCCCCAGGCGGCACCCCGACAACGAACAAGCATTGCTTGTCGATATTGCCGCAAGCGCAAGGTATGTTCGCTATTTCTAGTCGCATAGGAGCTCGCTGGTTGACGTTATTCCAGATCAGGTGCAGCGGTTACCAAAGCGCACCAGGAGGTAAATGCCAGAACTGCGCGCGCATGGGTCAGGAGTGCATATTCCAGCCTGTGTCTTCTTCCAGCTCAGCCGCTTTCATTCCTGTCTCAGCTGTCCCGGGCGGGGTGCCGCCAGGCACTCCTCTCTATGGTGCGTATGGGCAGCCTCTAGCACCAGCTCATCATCAACCGTATCCTCCCGGTCCACCGCCACCGAACGGTCCTCACGGCCCGCCACCACAGCACCATATGGCTCAAGGCCCGTACTACCAGCCTGCAGCGCATTCACCGACCGAGTCGTACTCGTCGTACGGAGACCCAAGAGCTGAGGAGGCTGCCATGGCTGGTAGAAGACGAAGGAGAACATCGGAGGAAAATGACGAAGGGTACAGATTGCCCCCTCCCAGGACAAGCGGGGAAGATGATCCTCGACGAAGGTCTCCTGCTGAGTTCTCAAACACTAGTAGTCCAAGTGGTTTCGGTCATTCGCAGCACAACACAGGGGCTCGACAAAGCCCTCGAGGCCCACCAATGCCGCAACCCCCAGCTGGGCCAACGCAAGCACCAACGAATGCGGGTGGTAGATCGCCAGGCATTGCGAACGGGTCGAGCGGTGCGTCGACCCCAGCTGCCTCGGGTCAGAGTGGGCAGAACTCGCAACAAGCCGGCGGGTCCTCGGTCATGAGCCTAAGCAACTTGGTCGACAAGAACGATATTGATCAGGGCATGATTGCTCGATTGAATCGCCCGAAGGCCCCCGGCGCTCCACCAAGCAACGCTTCAAATGCATCACGCTGAAGTGTCGAGCCATAGGTCAACCGCGCTGCTGGTCGGCGTCATTTATGCAACATGGCACACGCAACATCGTTGGATCTCCGGAAAGATCCCAGGTTTGCCTTACAGAGCTACCGATATCACGTTAGACACTACCCCTCAGTTTGGCAACAAACGATATTTGTGGGCACGGAAAGAATGGTTTTATGGTAATATTGATTTCTTTTACTGCTTTATGTTCACATTGCGACTATGGCAATGCCTGGCATTGGTGGGCATGACGGCCTATCGACCAGTGCCCATCTACCGCAGTTCTGTTTGCGTTGGTTGTTTTCAAAGATGGTTATGCCTCACGGCACTAAAAGGCGGTTTTGGTTTTGCGGCTTGGCGCATGATCGAACATGGTCGCCAGGCGCTCTGATTGCTCATTGAGCACTGGTCTAATTGCTTTTGTGTAAATTTGAATGCGGAATATGTACACACTTCTGATTGTTATTTCTTGGTGGCTGGCGTGTCGTAGAAAAATGCTGTGAATTATCTTGGGTTGGCTTGCGAGCATCGGTCAAGCTGCCAAAAAGTTGTACCACCTATCATTTCCGTGGCACTCTTGTGCAATGCATATGGAAGTCTCTCAGAAGTTGCTCGCTACCATTGAATATTCTTGACTAACGAGCTACAGTACCTACTCTTCTCGAGATAGCTGTCTCGGTCGTGCGAGCCTCGCCGTTCTCGACAGATCTTCCGTCCCACACGCCTCTTTCTCGGTCAAGGAGCCTGAGGGTTTAGCGTCATTAACGCCCGCGAGAGTTCTCGGGCCTTCCCTGTCCGCCACTGCACGTATGGCCCGCGCAGCGAAGCGTCCCGCTGATGCAGGACGGGACGGGAAGTACCTACGGCCAGAGTCCAGGGGACTTAGGGAAGGCCCGTCGAGGGGGCAGATGATGGTTTGACGGTTGCGTAACGGCGACTCGTGTTCTGAAAGCTTGGGGTCGGTTGGCGGCTGTTTATAGTTTGATGGACTGACTTTACAGGCGCGCACTTTCACCAAGAAACGGAACACTATGGACGTTGATGACACGACACCTTCATTGAGAGTGTGACCTTATGGTGTTCGGTCACATAATGTCCTTGCGGTGAGGCAGAAAGTCGCCCTGCGTGTAGATGGAGTGTGGCGGACAAGTCTGACGCCCGCTGCTCCTCGCTAGAGACTACCCGAAGATGACCTCGAGAACTAGGGACCTGGTAAAAAGCGGTCGCCAAGGCAGGATTTGAAGGAGGGGCTTGAAGCGAAATACTTTGTGTGCGCTCTTTGTTCCTTCTTCCTCGCTAAAGGTACAAATCGTTCTTCTCGCTTAGAGGTAGTGTACGCGCCTGGCTGGCGGCTTCGGCACCGCACAATGTGCGTTCTCTTTTTTAGTGCTTGCCGCGAAGGAAGCCTGGCTCTGTGAATATGACAGAATGGGGTGGAGTTTGAGGGACACGGATGGGCTTGCTGAAGAGGGGCTTGAACTTGACCAGATTTACGGTAGTGGGAAGAAGAAGAGGGGGGAACCACGGGGGGAAGCAGGGCTTTGGAATGATGGGAAGACGGAGAGGGGCGAACACAACTAGGATGTGTGTTCGGGACGATGCGTGTGCGGTGTACGTGAAGGCTTTGGGTATTATGGGGACGGTATGTGTTGCAGTACAGTAGTATTCCTGCAGAGAGGTTTGATGACAGGGGCAGACGTGGCATTGGCCTGCAGGCGATGAGTTATATGCGCGTCACTCTGATCCGGTCTTCGAGGGGTGGTCCCTGTCAAATGGCTGAGGAGGGTGATTGATGCCCTGCACGAACTGCAGCAAAGACGTTGGGCACGGATGAGCCAAGCTTGAGAGGGATGAGCTGATGCTAGCAGTGCCTGGAACCGCTCGGAGGATACCTAGAATCCCCTGAAGACTGAGTTCCAGAGCATTGGCCTGAATCTCTCGGCCGCGACTAAGTGTGGACTTGGAGGCTCTGTGCTTTTCCCCCGTATGCCCAGCCCAAAGCCCAACGGCGTCCAGAGTGCGAAGTGGGCGAATGCAGCACCAAACTGGATCATGTACCCCTCCGCCCCTCTGTTCTGCCATGCGCAAGACAGCGGAGATCGCCCGCCCGGAAGGAAGGAAATGGTGCAGTAGCGGTGGTGGTCCATAGGGTTGGTTGGCCCCCGAATCGCTCGCTCGCTCCACGTAACCCAGCAAACATGGTGGTGTGATGGGATAAGGGGGGAGTGGATTGTGCGTGTGAGAAAAGAGTAACTAAAAGGCTGCTGGACTTGGACTGTGCTCGTACTAACAAGCTCCGTTCAGCCCTTTCGATCGGCTTGGGCGGCCGCATTACCTCACAGGGTCTGTGCCTCGGTAGGTATCAAGAGTAAGTGGGCATTAGGTCCTGCAAACACTCTAAGGTTGATTCAAGGGATGAAGGTGAAAAAATACAACAAGAATGGATCTGGTGGTGAGGAAGAAGCTAGCATCGAAGAGGCATAAAGCCTTTGTCACCGCTTCTTTGTACTTCTCTCTGAGATTTTCAGAAAGACGGGACTTGAGTATGGTTTACACCGACGGAGGGGTTCGGTGGGTTCAAAGA
Source organism: Sarocladiaceae sp. CBMAI 1973 (assembly GCA_021347865.1). NCBI lineage: Eukaryota > Fungi > Ascomycota > Sordariomycetes > Hypocreales > Sarocladiaceae > Sarocladiaceae sp. CBMAI 1973. The sequence continues at coordinate 134,042 of WNLN01000023.1, forward strand.
GGAGCTGAAGAGGGGAGAAGAATGATTGTGGAAGAGGGGGGAAGAGACGCTTGGGGTAGGATAGAGGTGCACCGTGGCTGTTTGGGGACGTTATTGGCTGAGAGGGGAAATGAGGCTAACAGCTTGGTGTCTGTGATGGACCGGGATGGGTGTGTGAAGTAAGGTGAAGAGGAAGAGAAGTCTTGATGATGAACTGTCTGTGCGTTGGGAGAGACTGCAAGCTGGTGAACGTTGCTGTCTCAGGGGCTACTGACCATGCTTGGCTACAAACTCCAGGATAAATGATTCATTTGAATATCCAAGAGAGCATGACGATCTCTTTGTGATTAATTTATTGTTCTCGAGCACAAAGCTGAATAGGAAGATTGTTCCCTTTCAGATGTGATGATGGCGGCAGAGTTTTGGTGATCTACACAGACCAGCGCAGGAACTAAGCCGCTAAATCGATTTTTGGAGAAGGCAAGCGAACGGGACACACACTCTCCGCGCCATTTCACTCACACTTCAGGGCAGATCTGGCTGCGTCTTCAGGGCGCTCGCGGTGCTGGACTCGTGGCCAGTGGTCGGTCAGGCTAGCACGGCAGAGGAGGGCTTGGGTTAGGGGCTCGGCAAGTAGAGGAAGTGGTGGGAGGGTTTTGATTGAAGGGTGTGTGGAGAGGATTACAGTGCTCTACTGGTGGTGATGGTCTTCGCTTTGATTTGCAGAATGCTTTATGGATTTGGGTGGTCTTCCCCAGGTTGGCTGCTGCATGTCTCACTTTACATCCGGAGGGTTAAATGAACAAAGGTCGGTGAACACGGAGTATACGTAGGGTGCTGCCATGTCTCGGATAACATTGGTCAGAATACATCACATGACGAGTATGACATGCAGGGGCGATTGATGGCCCGAGACAGCCTCAGCTCCGAGACTGTAAGCTCGCACAGTGTCTACGATCGCAACAGCCATCAGATCTCAGACAGAATCTCAGAGCTCAGACTACAGCAGGGGTGTGAACACAGTCCAGCGCACAAACTGGCTGACTTACTCTTTCGCAAAAGAAGGGAGTGAGTCGTATACCCCTTCCCATCATCGCCGACCATTCCACGGCTTTGATATGGGACGCAAGAGATCTGGACCGAGATCGGATCATCACGACCCGGACTTGAGCGCATCCAGACTGTCCATACCACCTCACCTGACCCAATGCAAACGCTCTAGATCCCCTCCCTGGAGTCGCAAGACCCAATTGAACGGTTGGCCCTACGCAAGCCGCCATCGTCATAATAGCTCCATCCAATCCATAATCAGCGCACCTTACCAACATCACGCGCTGACTACTACTCGGAGAAAAAAGTCTGTAAGGGCGTAGAAGTGGACTTTGGAACAGACTGGAATGCGGGAGGCAATAGTATGCCGCTTTCGGATGCGCCCGTTGCTTCCCATGCCGGCTGGAATGCTGGGTATACCAATGATGCTGCGCCGCCCGTCCGCGCGCTGCATGCATGATCACCGGCCCGCACAAGGGTAACGGAGTGGTTACATTCCGATGGAAATTCTTCCGTTCGGGGGACCAATATTCCTGATGAGGTTGCTTTTTTTCAGCTCTGTTTGAATATTCAAAGTGGTCTTCTCGTGGAGTGAAATCGCCGGATCAGGGGTTAATATGGGGGAGGCTTTGCTCCGTTGGGCCAACGCTTGTGGCGACGGCGGGAACGGGTTGGATCTATTAGAAACTAAGATTCGAAGAGAGAAATGCTCAGCTGATCATTGATTTCTGTGCTGTAGGGTGACCGAAAGTAGGCAGTGCTTGTCTTGGCCTCGGATGATGGGAAGAGTGGTGGCCGGGTAGGATCAGCCGGCAGTCCCGTTTCGTAGAAGTTCCTGTAGGCATTGTAGAATCCCTTCTTTGCTCATCGAAAGAGATGTCCTATTTCTAGATGCCTGTCAATATCGAAGTGATATATGCGAGCGCTGCGTCCCGAAAATCGAACGAAGTACACGACTGCAGTTCAGGGGCAGAACCAAGAGCTCGATGCCGACAAGAACGAGCCTGCCACGATGACCATCGCCTGAAGTCGAATCGCATCTGCAAGCTCTCCTAGGCTATTATAGACTTCAAGAGATCAAATATACAATTCTTCAGCATACCCTGTTCCTGTGATGCGGTGTTGTTGTGGTTTCTGCCGTCCTTCAGCAACTGACAAAGTAGTAACCCGTACAATGTCCTCGAGACAGGCCACCCTACCGATCACTCGCTTTCGATACCTATAGGACGAAGGCTTATACATTACATCTCTGACAGGGAGCAGTTGTTGGGCCCATCTCTCGTAGCAGGAGTGGTCAAGAGCCTTGGACGCTGGACGACCGCGGATGGTCAGACGGACACTTTGCAACCGAACAACCCCATGCGGTCCTCCATGCATAGCATGGGTTCTTCGAGAACATTTCGCGTCATCAGATGTCCATAGTTGGCTGCACTGTAATGTGCCCATGCAATAAAGGCTAATGCATTTTGTTGTAGACCATTCCTGTCACGGCTCCCAGCTCCCTGACTCTACTTCCTGAAGCCCGCAAGGCCACGGTCTTCTGTCTCTTTAGATTTAAGCGGAGAGACATGAGCTCTGAAAAGTAGTCATTGATTCTGAAAACGCAATTCGACAAAACCCGCCTGTAGTCGACGTCCTCAGTACGACGAAAGACATTGCTAGACTTGTGGCTACACCGACTCCGGCGTCTTGTGCGAAGGAAGTAGAGATTGCACGCGATTTTCCATGATTATTCCTTTCTCTTCTGACGATTTGATCCGTTATTACTATTAATTCTTTTCCAGGTGATGCTTGCTGTCCTAAATGCTACTTCAGAGGCCTGAGCATAGGTTCCCAAGCTACGGCTTGACTTCCTTTCGACCACTCCGACTACCGAAACCGATCCGTGTACTTTGGCTTGCAATCAGGCTCCGAGAGGTCTCTCGACAGCCGATGCGACCAATACGCCAGGTTCCTGGTCAACATCATCGAGTCCCTCGTCCCAACCCTCCCGATCATTCTTCGGAACCCGAACGAATACAAAATCCAACAACAAGCTGACTGCCGCGATCCCTGCCCCAAAGTACAGCGCAGCACGATAACCCGAAACGCTGTTCAGGATATTTTCTTCCTCCGAACCACCCCCGGTCGAACCCTTCACAACCTCCGTCTCGATCGTGGCAGCAACGCCGAGACCAAGCGCGTTGCCATACAAATTCAGAGTACCAATCAGACTACTCGCCACGCCTTGGTGCTTGCGACTGACACTATTACTGGCAATTATCTGAGCAGCAAGATACACGAAATCAGGACAGAACCCAACGAAGACGATAGCAGGAAACGTCTGCGCCCAATAAGTTTGTTGGACGGGCTGCGTTGCCAGCAACAAACTTGCAACAAACACACAGACCACCCCAACAGCCATGATCCACTGCGCAGCGATCCTGGGCAGCAAATAAGCCGATAGGGCTACAGCTGCGACGGAGCCGATACCAAAGGGCAAGAACTCGATGCCACAATCCAGGACGGATCGGCCGCGGAGCACTTGTTGCCAGGAAAGGAAGTACCACATGCAGATTCCAGTGGTCATGTAGCTTAGGACGACGACGGCGATGAGGGCAGAGAATGTTGGTGCGGCAAAGACTGTGAGGGGCATGATTGGTTCTTGGGGGTAGGGAGATTTCTCCCAGAGGATGAAGGCAGTGAAGAGGGCGACGGAGAGAATGAGGGTTGTGATTACAGCTGGGCTATCCCAGCCAGAGGACGGAGCTTGGCTATGCAACATGTCAGTATCTACGCCTCGACCTTTAAAGCTAATCGTCGGACAAGGTGTATTTGACTTACTTCCAGGTGAAGTTGAAGAGCAACAGACTACTAAGGCCAAGGAAAGCTCCAACGTAGTCGATCTTCCCACCCTTATCTACCGGCTCCTCTTTCGGAAGAACAACCCAGAGCCAGGTCAAGCAAGCTACTGATCCGGCAGCTCTGGAAGAATACTGTTCAGCTATCATTTCACGTAGGCAGTCGAGCATGCAACTTACAGCATCCCGAACAGAACAGTCCAGCCCCCAAGCCCACCCTGCTCAGCGGCGACTCCCGCAAATACCCCACCCAATACACCACCGACCGGCGGCGACGCAGCAAACAGTCCCATCAAGACATTTCTTGCTCTTCCCGGAGGAACCATGAGCATGATCGTGGCCACAGCATTGGGCATAAAGACTCCGGCTCCAATGCCGGTGAGAGCGCGGAAGGCGATGAAAGATGGGAGAGAGTTGCAGAAGCCGTTGATTAGGGAGCAGATGGAGAAAATTACCAGGCCGACAAGGGTGAGACGGGAGTGGCCGTAGATGGCGCCTAGACGACCGGTGATGAGAACGAAGGCACCTTGTGTCAGACTGAAAGTTCAGTTAGATCAAATCATGCGAATATAAAGCCCACATATTGGGAACGCATCTGCGAATTGGAGTGAAGGACTCACGAGTAGGCAGCTGCCATCCAATTCGCTTGGCCTGGACCAACATCTCGACCTAGAGACCTGCTGATTGCAAGTCCCCCGGCTATTGTGCTGAAAGCGGATATGAACTACATGTCCAATTAGCCTCGATGCTGCTTGGATATCAAAGTGCCGTAGCAACTTACTTGGATAGTGTTGGCGACTACGATAAGTGTCGTAATTAGCACGCGGTTCTTGACTGTGACTTGGGCGGTGGCGACAGCTTGAGCAGCTTCGAATGTTCGCGGTGAGATCTCATCGGTAGGATCTGTTGGGACGAGAGGCTGGAGAGAATTGGCAGCCGAGAATTGTCGCTCTGGAATCGGTCTGCTGCTGCCATCGTAGATGCTCGAAGGTGCTGGCAGCTCGTGCAATTCGGTGGCCGTCTGTGTCGATGCCATGTTGGCGCAAGTGGGGTGCACCTGCCTGGTGAAGGTATCTAATGTCCAAGAGTGCGGCTCTGCTCCAACAATGAGGTGAGCTTTCGAATACCTGCAAATATTTCCTTGAGAATATTGATGAAGCTAGACACTGAGAGCATAGTTCATTACAAAAAGACAGAAGTATGTACAGATCAGTCTCGTGGGACGGCAAGATCTATATTCTTCACACCCATTCATGAGTCCCACTGTATTTGCTCAAAGTGGTACCTCCGCCCGCCTGCCCTGTCACCGACCGTGAACCTAGGACTACTTTTTGGGCTCGTGACTGAACGATGACAAAAGCATTTTTGGCTCGCCGAACGGCAATTTTCTGCATGCAATTAGCAACGTTATAAGTCCTGAATGTGACGAGATGCATGCATAATATGTGGACTGACCCGGTCTTGGTGGCTCTTGGTGGCTCTTGGTTGGACAGCGATTCCCGGCCGGTAGTTTTCCTCGCTACAAATTCGCGGGGCCAAGATACGGCGCCGATCAAGGGTCCTTCGGTTGCCAGGTCATGTCTACCTGAAGGAGCCACTTCTTGAACTATGTTGTTTCTCTCCTTGTTCTACCTACTTGACCTTTCCGGTCCTGGAAAGACCGCCTTGATAAGCATCACGGTATCTATAGGGCAATTGGGGTACGATGGTGCTCTCCTGGAAGAGTCCGGCGATAGCGTGGGAGTACATGGTACTCGGTTTCGCAACGACTGCCCTGTTCAACAGGATGGATTCCAATACGAATGGAACTTCGGCAGGATGATACAACCACTGATGGCCATTGGGATCTATCAAGAGGTCGATTGTTCCCAATCAAAAAACTCATGTTTGACAAGGTCACAAGCTGAATTGTCCGCAGTTTCCATTTCTTAACTCGTTGCCTTGAGTTAACGATAGTAAGATTCTCCCACTCTTAAGGCAAGTGCTTGAGGCTCGCACTAGCGACTTCCGGCAACATCAAGACGGGAGAACAGTGGATCGCCCACCTCCCTACGCCCTCTCTACCTGTACCAGCAACTCGCGGGAGCCTCACTTGCAGGCCAAGCATTTAGTTTGATGTGAGCTTCGTCGGGGTTGAAGCAACATTATAAGCCTTCGACAGCTCCCTTTCATGCACTCCCACCATTCTGAGGACGGAGACATGCCATAATGACCCCCAACTGATTCGACGCGCCCTGGCGAGCCCGAACGTCGACCAGCCCAGGTCGCGACTTCATCATGGCGTCGGACCTCAGCGGCGACATGCTGCCTCGCGCATCACTCTATCCTCCCTCCTCTTCATCCGAATCATCTCATACCCCCTCGGCACCTCGGTTTCCCCTGCCAGCTGCTGCTCCTGCCACACTCGACACCACAGACGAGGACACTCGGCCCTCAAAACGCCAGAAAACGCAGGCATGTCTCCGTTGCAGACGGCGAAAGGTGAATGCTCATCAAATGATCACTGTTAATTCTTCATATGTCCTGTGGCTTACTGTGAGTTATCTGGGTAGCAAAAATGTGATGATCGGAAACCGTGCAGCAATTGCGTTGGGGCCAATGAGCCGTGTCACGCTGCCCCTTCTGCGCATCCCAGGCACGCTCCAGATGGAGACCCATTGGCAACGAGACATCGCTCGCAAGACTCGCCGACCCGTATTGCTGACATTGCGGCTCTTGAGCAAGTCATCTCGCGCATTGAACGACGCAGCAACCGTCCAGACAGTCGTAGGCTAGGTGAGTCTGGCGATCAACAGACGCGGAATGCAGAGCCGGCTGGGAGTCAAGGCGGCGGTTCATCCGCCTCAGATATCGAGGACGTCTTATCACTCTCAAGAAGTACGCCGGCTATGGCACTACTAGCTTCCTTTGCTGCGCCAACAACGGAGCAAGGTCTACCTCTCGCGCACACAGGGACCTCGACAAACGGTCGTTCGCTGCAAGATGTGGGGAGTAAGATTGATCCTGAGACGGAACAATCACTCTTCGAAATCTATGAAGACAAGGTGCAGTGGCGCTATCCATTTCTTCGCATGCACCAGCTCCGAAATCGAAGCCAACAAACGCCAGACCCGTGCACTGCGTTCTTCCTCAACATGATATACTGCATAAGTCTCCTTCTAGAGAAGAACAACTTGTCCAACACGACTGGCCTCAAACAAGAGGACTTCTATCGCCTGGCTGTCACCCGCTACTTGTCACATGTCTTCAGCCAGTCGGACCGCCTGCTCCATATTCAAGCCTATCTCATACTTGCTATGCATGCACTCTACTCCCCGTCTACTGAGCGTATCATTACCATCACATCGGCTGCTGTGCGCTACTGCGTCATGGCGCAGCTTCACTGCGCTGCTGCTGAACCCCAGCCCATCGACGCTGCCTCGCGCATCAGAATACAGCTCCGTCGGCGTGTCTTCTGGTGTGCCTACAAACTGGACCGTACTGTTGGGGGCATCTACCATTTGCCCTTCTCAATTCCCGACTCGCAGATAACGGTGAAGCTCTACGCCAACATCAACGATGTCGAGCTCGAGGAGCGGTGCAGTGATGACTTCCCGGACGATGCCCCAGGGATCTCGCGTTTCACGGATGTGTCGGCGGCTTTGCACGTTGTCTACTGTCGGCAAATCCAAAGCGAGATCCTTAATTCGACTTTACATCGGGACTTTAGCGAGTATCTTGATCACAGTGACCGTTGGCGGCAAAGAGTCCTGAACAAACTTGACCGTTGGAGATCACTCTGGGATCGCTACTCAGATCTGCCATCGGAGAAGCTTGCCCGCAATGACTGGATCAACATGATGTACAGCTACAGTCTGGGTATGCTCTACCAACCAACCAAAACATCGGTACTCGGCTCAGCCGGGCCTTGGACCGTGCAAGCCTGCGTTCAAGCATGTCTCATCTTCCGCAAGCTGCAGAGAGATTCGGTCAACCAAGAGCTTTGGCTGGGCCTCATCACACAGTTCAAATGTGGCGTGGCACTTCTCTATACCTTCTTCGCTACACCGCCTCAGGCTAGACCACCAGTGTATGAGCACGCTGATGTTCCGGAGGCTGTGCGGGCGTGTAGCATTACTCTCACCCTTATCGCCGAGCACTGGCCTCAGTCAAAGTGCATCAGGGATACCTTCGATATCCTTGCGCGCGAGATCCCGCTCTACGAACCTCCGACAGCTAGGACGCCACCAAACACGAAGCGCATCAGGGACGAGTCCAGAGAGACATTACTCTCGTTGTTGGAACAGCTCGAGCTGATTGTGATACACCGCGACACGCTCCGGACGATAAGAGATATTGCAACAGAAAGTTTCCCTTACTATGGGCAGCTATCCGGATCCCGGTCTATGGTACAGGATCCGACAAGCTTGGACAGAGGGCTTGTGTCAGGACCACCAGAAGACACCTATCAGGCATCAACGCGACATCTGGATCTTGTTGAAGATTTCTTCCAGCCATTGACTCCTTACAGACTTCATATGGACAGCAACATGGTCGACCAAGGGAATTTGGAAGAAACGTCTATTGAGTTTCCGACCTACTTTGACAATCTAGACTACTTCTGATCTTCAATACAGTTCGCCAGACTTGACCAGCGTTTCAATTCTTCTCTGTACCCCTCGATACCCTGAGGAGGCAGTCTGATTCCGGTGAAACTCCGATCGCGACTGCCATTGGGAATTTTCACAACTGAAGAGATGCTTCTGATAAATGAAGCTTGACGGCATCCTGTAACATCACCGGTTTACCCCTCCTTCTTCGCAACAATGTCCCGCCCAGCAACCACATCGAAGAATGCATCAGCAAGATAACCGCCCCTTCCCATCGGATTCCCATTCCCATCCGTCGGCATACTAGCAACCGCCGGCTTCGCAACGTTCTCCATGTAATACGCCATACCTCCTTTTACGAACTCCTCACCAAACTGACGCGCATGTAGAGTCAGACCCTGGATCACCCAGACTGGCTGGAACTGCCACACGACACCCATTTTCGCAATGTCAGAGTGGAAGGATTCGATGTCGGAGGGTGTGTAGCCGCCTTTTGAGAAGTCGTAGTTGCCAGTGAAACCGAAGGCGAACATACGGTTTGGGTAGACTGCACGGATTGCGGTATGGAATTCTTGCATGCTGACTTTGGCTAGAGATGTGTTAGCTGGCTACGACTTTCATACTGTTGTACAAGTACACAAAGGCCATACGACTCACTTGGCTTGTCTGTAGAGTTCTGTTAGCCTAGATGTGCTAGCGTTATTGTCATGGTGAATTGGATGATAAGGCTTACCTTGACGACTCCATGTCAAATCTCCCAATGGTGCAGCCAACAGGCACCGATCGATGACAGCCTGGGGCGCCCATTGCCACATATACTGCCCCAGCGGAGTTCTAGGGATTTCCCAATCAAAGGTGATCTCCTGGCCCGTGCATTGTCTAGCAAGAGCCCGGCGCTCATGTAAAGGCTTGGCCTGGCCAGCAAGACCGCGAAGATACGAGTCGTACTGTACGTCGTTTGCTTGGGCTCGGACGGCCTCGTCGAAAGTCATTAGCCCAGCTGAAGCTTTCCATGATGCTTTTGTTGTGGTGTAGTCGCTCCCGGTGACATTCGACTCTGCGATTACTTGAGCGAAGGGAGGGACGTCTTTTGTGGCGCCTAGGACGTAGGGATGGTCTCTTGGATCTGCAACGCTTTGAGCAATACCGATGTTAGCATTTGATCTTATGCTTATATGGTTCCCATGCTGGGCGGTAAATACCTTGTGATAAACTCGGCTCCTTGACTATCACATCGGCAAAGGAGCATTGTATCTGCACTAGAGAGATAACAGGGTTAGTTCCAAGGGTTGCGGAAACTACAGAGCGAGGACAAGGGCAGAAGAGGGAGCACCAACCCCATTATGTCAAAAGTCATTCTGATAGTGGTCAATCTTGTCAAATACTCCGAGGTTGGTACAATAGTTCGACCCTCCCCATTCGTGAACTTCTTGAGACCCATAGCGAGATCATCGATATGGATCATTGCAACGCCAGCTTCCACAAAGTTGCGAGCAAGCTTCATGCACCCAGTCAGAGTACCGAAGCCCATATCAGCGTCGGCTATGATGGGTGCCATGTAGTCGGTACATTCCAAATCTTGTCGTTCTTCCTTCGGGTACCGCATGCGTAGTTGCTGTTGTCGTTGGTCCTGGAAAAGCTGCGTGTTGAAGATGCGGCGGACGATTGATGGGACGAGGTCGGCTGGATAGTCTGCATGATCATCGCCTGGAAAGGTCGCTTGCGCATGACCTGCAAGCCCTCCGGAGACGTAGATAGTGCGCACTTGACATCTCTTTAGCACATTATATCCCGATGGAAACCCACAAGTAACACTGCTATGCAATTGCAGGCTCCTTGGGAAGAATGGCAAATTGGCTATCTTACTGGAAGGTGCCATCTCCTTGGCAATTAGAGGATCAGTCGTGCCGACCGTGAGCTCATAAGTGCCTTTCTCATTGTGTTCTTTGAACAACCTCCAAAGCTTGAGAGCCTGTGCGCTCGAAGGATACTCAGTCTTGAACCCGATATTGCGCAAAGCTGCGATCGATTCGGCTGAGTACGGGCTGTCATCCATTCAGTAAAAGAATCTTCATAATTGATTGGCTGAGGAGCAGAAGAGTTGATCGTCGAGACGATGGAGCTAGACAAAGACAACTAACCGTTTGATCTCCTTCTGCCTGTCGCTCTCCCACCAGGCTTTTATTCGTTGAACCTCAGCCTGGAAAGCTTCATCTTCCGCCTCGACGCTCGACCATCTTGAAGCCATTACGTTGAGATTGGCCGTTTTTGTGATTTTCATAGATCGAAGTCGTCAAGTTGGGTGAAATGCTAAAGTGGAAATGGTTGCTTACACAGTCGGACACGCTCAAAGTTCATGTTCAAGCTACGACTTCTCAATTATGCGGCTCTTTCTAGATTCCCATACCCGAGGAGACATCTGGGACGCCTGAGATATCTGCGATAATCGGAGCGTTCGCATGCGCAACTCAAACATCAGACTTGGACTTTCCGGGGTCGTCATCGGCACCATCGTCGGCGCTCGTCGGAGCTGCCCCGATGCACCCCGACCCGCCCCGAAATCTCCATCGTAGCGTTGACCCATTGCTATTGAAGGCGACCCAATCACTGCTCTCAAACATAATGTCAATCTATCGCGTTACGGTAGCTTATCCGTGCCTGTCCGTACGAGTCATACCTCGTCACTTCTCATGATCCATGCTGATATTGCTGATCGGCGCGGATCGCTGTCAGTACTGCTTCCCTCGTGGGGCCGGAGCGGCAAAGAGTGCTCGACGGAAGAGTGCAGGCGGGAGCTGAAGCTCAAGGGCCGATGAAATTGCCTCCGAGCTCGGAAGCGATTCAGGGTCCTTGCCTGTAGCTTCGATAAGTAAATGTCAAGCTCTTGTCTCGTTTGTAGTCGTACCTTGGACCATTCAAATCACCCCGAGCACATCCGACAATATGCCATCAGTCGTACAGGAAGACGTCGTGGAACAGGCGCGTGCCTCTATCGGGGCTGAGACAAAACGTCTTCAAGCCCAGCTCGAGAAGGTCTCTTTAGACATTCACTCACACCCAGAGCTCTGTTACGAAGAGGTCTTTGCGCACGACACCATCTGCGATTTTCTCGAGAAAAATGGCTTCAAAGTCAAGCGATCAGCATACGAAATCTCGACATCGTTTGAGGCTGAGGTTGGTGCTGGAGGAGAACTTGTGATTTACTGTGCCGAGTACGACGCCCTGCCTGGTATTGGACACGCCTGCGGTCACAACCTTATCGCTCTGTCCAGCATCACAGCTTTCGTGGCTGCTGCGAAGGCTATAATGAACACTGGTCTTGTCGGCAGGATCAGACTCTTGGGTACACCGGCTGAAGAAGGTGGTGCAGGAAAGGTCAAGCTTCTGGACGCTGGAGCATTTGAAGAAGCTGCTGCCGCCCTCATGTCGCACCCGACCAGCATGGGTCGAATCAAGGAGGTTGAGGGCTACGCAGGAGCAGCTGGTCTGGTCACAATTGCAGCCTCGAAGCTGACAGCAGACTTCTATGGCAAGGCTGCTCACGCTGGAGCTACACCTTGGCAAGGCCGCAACGCCCTCGATGCGGCCGTCAGCTCGTATGTCAATATTTCCATGTTAAGACAACAGATCAAGCCCGCGGAGAGAATACACGGTGTCATCACAGACGGAGGAGAGGCGCCTAACATCATCCCGGAGAAGACAAGTATGGTATATGGAGTTCGAAGCAGGACAGCCGCTGAATGCAATGCACTTGTTCAGAGAGTTCAATCCTGCTTCACAGCTGCGGCGACTGCGACAGACTGTGAAGTCAAGGCCGAAACGTAAGTTGCAGTCCCATGAGGAAGACGCCAGGGAAGCAACGCAAAGAAAATGACTGATCAAGCTACAGCCCTATGTTCTACGCCGACCAGATCCTGAACCCAGTGCTTTGCGAGGCCTTCACCGAGGAAATGGCACTATTGGGTGACAAGTTCCTGCCAATGGCGAAGGAAGCAGTGTCCTCTTCAACAGATATGGGTAGGTTGACACCTCTTCTCCTTGATATGCCCTATTAGTAGTTCTCACACTGAACATGACGTCTCTTGCACAGGCAACGTCTCTCACGTAGTTCCCTCACTTCACTGCTCATACGGTATCCATTCGGGTAACGCATCCAACCACACTGCTGGCTTCACAGCAGCAGCTGCAACACCAGATGCGTTGGCGAGGGGCATCAGAATCGGAAAGGGTCTGGCCATGCTTGGAGTCCGGATCCTGCAGGATAGAGAGTTTAGCCAGCGGATGAACGCAGCCTTTAAGGAAGCAAAGTAGTACAAGCCAATAAAGCATAGTCATGTTGTATCAACACAGCGGTCCAATTCATCTCAGTGGTTCGTAACTCACGACTATACGGAAGAATTATGAGTCAAGGAATGATATGGCTCGGTTCATTCCTTTCAGGTCGCTACCAGACCTGGGCGATCGAAACAGCGACCTCTGCAAGGCAAATCTAGATCCTTCAGGGCTTCTCATTACACTTCAGATTGCACAGTCTGTCGCACAGAATTGATGAGATAAATTGAAGTGTCTAGAAGTAAATAACTCTATCTTCAATGTTCTATTCGTCGTGTTCTATGCCATGTTTTTTATGGTAATGCGATCAGAGATATCTTTCATCGCAGCCACCTGCTTCGACATGCCAGCCGCCAGCATAGAAACATCACGCCCAGCCATGGTAAACCTTCGCAGCAAAACCTCGTTAGCTATGCTCTTCGACGACTTTGCTTTATTATCTTACCTTATGTTTGAATGGCGTTTTGCGAAATATTCGATGAGATCGGGCCTCAACTCCATACCTCCGAGTCCGATAAAGACTGTCCGACCGTCGATGCTCGCGTCTTTTGCTGCTCTAGCGATCTTGTCTATCGCATTGTGGAATACTTGCTCGTCGTATCTGCCGATCATGCCGAGCCTGGATTCCGCTAGTTAGCCTGGGTTCTGGGCACGTTGCGTTTCATAAATATTGACTTACTCCATACTCAAATCTGCACATCCAATGAAGAGGGCATCGATTCCTGGTACTGCGGCGATAGCCCTAAAAGAGATACAGTTAACAACTCCGTCCGATATCATATCAAATGGTACGATTGATGGGAATATTACTCAACATTCGCAAGTCCTTCCAGAGTCTCGATCATCGGAAGAATAAGCACAGCATCATTTACGACTTCTGCAACTATATCCAATGGGATGTGCGATGCATACTGCATAATTGGCTGGACCATAGTCAAAGAGCGATGACCCTATTCCCCAACATACTTGAGTGTTAGCAATGCATTTATACAAGGTTGCGATCGCAGTCGCAGAGCTGAAGATGCAGGAGCACAGGGAATGAACTAACAAGAGGCGGGTACTTCGCAGCGGCCACACAGAGCTTCGCTTCTTCGACGTTATTTACATGCGGCACGACGACAGCCTGTACTCCTGCATCCAAGCATCGAGAAATCCATTGTGCTTCACAAGTAGGCACGACTACCATCGGTGTGATTCTACCAAAGTCCAATCAGTCAGAAACCAGCAAATAACACATACAGCCCTCAAGCTGAAAGACTCTCGTACTAACCCAGCATGTAAAGATGCTATAGATATGTCTCTCACTGTCTCAATACCAACAGCTGTGTGTTCAAGGTTCATAAGAATCGCTGAGTATCCAGCCCGTTTCGCAATAAGTGGTAATTCGGTCGAGTAGCAAAGTCGAAGCCCAAAAGAAGTCGCAAGTTCATCGTTTAACATGGTCTGTTTGACAAAGTTTGGACGACATAGTTCATGTGCCTCGACACGAGAGTCTTTGTTGGCCTGAGCCAGCATGACTGCAGCTTGGAGCGTCTAAGCGAGATGGTACGTGGTGATTTGACAAACTGTGTGCTAGGACGTTGTCATCCCGCCACAGAGTAAAAGAACGAATGAAGCAGAGAAGGAGAAAATCAAGGACACAATTGCAATCATTCTTGCACAAGTCGATATTGGCCGCAATGAATTCAATGCGACAGAAATGGACGAAGCACCGGACCGCGATCGGCGCGCGCTGCTCCTGGTCCTTCGGAGCCACCGGCAGAGGCCGCTGCGAAGACAGTATAATCATCGGGGTCGGTCCCGATGGGTGCCGACAGGCGCCGATGAATTGCGACTACTATCGTCGGTATCCGTGCTAGCAGACACGCCTGGCAAATAGCGCTGAACCTAAGTTGAAGGCGATAAGACTGTGGGGAAACCCATACCCGCGCATGACTGACTTCCTGGAGTCTGGATCCGGGGTATCGGATCGATTCGTATCATAATGCATGTGTCTTGACTGCAAGGGTCCTGGAGGATATAAACCCAAGGCTGTCCGACGATGGTGTGTCCTCCCAGCAGTCGCAATCTTTCACCAATGCCAGGGTGACCTACCAGCCTTGCCACGTCGTTCTTCAGTTCTCTACCTATTCTTCACAACCCCTTTGCACGTTTTGCGCCCGTTGGATCCCTCAGAATGGAAGAGAACAAGAAGTTGCCGGAGATGGCGACCGCTACTTCGACCAGCATCGTCGTGGCCCAAGAGTCAGAGGGTAGGCCCTTGACCTTCGGCAAGAAGCTCTTATACCACCTTTGGGACAATGATCAGCACCTTAAGAGTCCAGAGGAGCGAAAGCTTGTCCGAAAACTGGACTTTGGTATCCTCATTTGTGCAACCCTTGG
Organism: Sarocladiaceae sp. CBMAI 1973; assembly: GCA_021347865.1. Lineage (NCBI taxonomy): Eukaryota > Fungi > Ascomycota > Sordariomycetes > Hypocreales > Sarocladiaceae > Sarocladiaceae sp. CBMAI 1973. The sequence goes on from WNLN01000023.1 coordinate 149,214, forward strand.
CTGGGTAAGTTCGGGCAGGAATTATACCGACTAGTTATCAACGTTGATGCTAATGAGCCGTTCTTATAGTGGATGAAGTACATTGATCAGAACAACATCGTCAACGCCTGTAAGAGCTCGATATACTCGAATGCTAAGTTTCAGCCACTTTGCGAGAACCATGCTAACCTTTGGCAGACGTCAGTGGGATGAAGGAAGACCTTAACATGCAGGGCAACGAATACACTTACATGCTGAGTATGCCATCTCCAAGATACGCAATAGCTCTTGTCATCTCAGTCTAACAGAGACAACAGTGTGTTATACCATTGCCTTTGCCATCATGCAAATCCCATCCAACGCCATTGCTCTCAAAGTCCGTCCGAGGATCTGTATCATGGTCTGTGAGCTCGGCTGGACAATCTTTACGTGAGCCTTCCAGCCCTTTGTATACTCCAAGCCCACGGCTAATCATGAATTTCCTTGCCCAGTTTCGCTCAGGCCGCCGCCACCAGCTCAAACCAAATGTACGCCTTCCGTTTCATGGTTGGCTTCTTCGAATCGGGTTTCTCGCCAATTATCATCTTCCTCCTCGGCTCGTGGTACAACAAGGCCGAGCTTGCCAAGAGAATGGCTATTTGGCACATCACGGGATTCTTTGGTGCTGCAACCTCCGGATTTCTGCAGGCAGCTGTGCACAGAACTTTAGATGGTCGCCTAGGTCTTGCAGGCTGGCGTTGGCTGTACATCAGTGCGTATCTTGCCTCCCACTCCCTGCGTTCTCGAGGGAACCCAACCATTCTCTGACTCTTGTGTTCTTCCGTGTAGTCTGCGGCTGCATGTCCCTTCCCGTTGCCATCTCTGTGTGGTTTCTACTTCCCGATCTTCCCCACAATACCCAGGCGTGGTACATCACGGAAGAAGAGAAGCAAATTGCTCTCCGACGTGCTGCAACACAGGGCAAAGCGCAAGTGACCGGTAAGCTGGACAAGGCCTTGGCAAAACGTATGTTCAGCAACTGGCGCTGGTACACTCTCTGCCTGACCTATATCTTTGTAAGTCCAGCTTTGTGTTTGATCTCGGATCGCACAGTTTGGGGACTAATCTCTCGCATAGTACGCAAACTCCTGTCAAGGCGCATCTTACTTCGCCATCTATCTGAGTTCGTCTACCAAGCCTGGCTATTAGTCTAACTATTACTGACAAAATGTGTAGGAGAGTCTGGCTATAGCGTTACCCAGCGGAACATCATTCCTGGCTGCGCCAATTTGGTGTCCATGGTCACGGACTTTACCTGGAGCTTCATGTCCGATTATACTCAGAACCGTATCTGGTGGATGGTTGGTCCGATTGTACGTGCACTTACTCATTATTCTCTGCACACAACGAGCATTTTAAAGGCCGTAGCTAACCCATACGGACCAGATGTGTACAACAGTCGTCAGTTCTTCGATCCTCACCGCGTGGCCCGCCGCCGATGCCGCCCGCGTGGTAGCATTCTTCCTTGCAGCAAGTGGTTTCGTCACCGGTATCACCTGGGTACGTTCGCCATTCAATCTGTCATTAACCTCGTCTAGCAGTTGCTGACCATATCTTTTACTAGACCTGGGCGAATGAAGTCAACGTCGGAAACGCCGAAGAACGCGCCCTGACCATCTCGAGCATGAACGGCCTCTTCTACGCCACGAACTCCTTCTTGCCGATCCTCATCTTTCCCCAGACCATGGCTCCCAAATTTCAGCGAGGCTTTCCCTCACTTCTTTCATTCGCCCTTGCTGGTTGTGCATTCATGCGTAAGTCCTAGACTCCCAACCATGTTCCCCTAAGAAAGTACATCTAGGGATGACTATGAGCAATGACACTGACTAGTATTTCTGTGACAGTCTTTGCGGATTTCTTGCACAAGCGCGAGCTTCGCCTAGGAGAGGAGTCAGCTGCTCGTCAAGTTCCTGCGGAGATTGCCGGATCCGAGGCAGACAACGAGGAGGAAAAGAAGATCTGAACACAGACAGATCCTGACCTTCGGCAGTGATGGAAGTCTGAGTTGTTCATGCTGCTGGTTTTCTGTCTCCATCTACACATGGTTCTCTTCGAGACTCTGGCTCCATTTACCTCATATAGAGTCTTCTGCAGTTTCATTAATCTGTTCAACTTAGAGCAGTGCGACTGTCGGTAGAGTGAAAAGCAGTCACAATACTGATCAAGGCACACACAATACGGTGATACGATAGTACACATTCTTTTTCATTCACTACGTTACAGTCATAACAACATCTACACAACCGTTTGCTTCTAGATCTCGTGTCCACAGCCAACGTGAGATTCGCCCATACCACGAACCTCCTCCAGACCACGAATGTTAGGCCACCCTTGAGCCAAGCTGCGCGTACGAATCATGGCAAGGTGGTTCTCCTCAACCGGAACCTTGGGAATAAGCGAGGTACCGTTGAGCGAGAGGGAAGTAAGCTGGTGAGCAGCAGCGCGAGCATTGAGAAGCAGAAGATCTTGGTTGATGTTGTCGATGTTATCACAAGCCTGGTGGTAGCAAGGATCCTCCTCGGGCAGAATACCAGTCTGGAGGAATCCGAAAGGCTTGTTCAAGATAGACCAGAAGGAAGCGTAGTCACTTCCGTTGGTCAAAACTCGAGGAGTGACCACAATGCCCTGCGCCTCGAAGTGGTCAAGGTAGGTCTGTTGGATGACCTCTGACCCGGGAGGTGCGACGCTTCCGTGAGTACGGCCGTCGTTGTCGGAGACACCGATGCGGCCTTGAGCTTGCATGTCGAAGTTGAGGTAGGCGAGGATTTGGTTGATCTCGGTGGCGTTGAGGTTCTCGCAGTAGTGCTTTGAGCCGAGGAGGCCGTTCTCTTCGGCGCCCCACCAGGCGAAGCGGACGCGGTTGCGGGTGCGATACTTGGTGAGAGCGTGGAAGAGCTCGATGAGAAGAGTGCTGCCGGAGGCTGTTCATTACGATTAATCAGGAGCTCATGGGGTTTTTTGGGGAAAAGGAACGTACCATCATCGTTGATGCCGGGGCCGGCCTGGACACTGTCCAAGTGAGCACCGAGAACAATAGTGTTGTCCGGGTCACCATCCTCAGTCTCAACAAAGACGTTGTGAGTGAGACGCTCCTCAACAGCCTGAGTCTGCTGGAAGTACACCTCAATGGTCTCACCAGCCTCCAGCTTCTCCAAAGCAGCCAGACCGTCGACACGGTTGATAAACGCAGCAGGAACGTGGTCATCAGAAGGAGAGCCGAGACTACCAGCAGTGACCTGTGTCGTAACGTCGTTGTAGATAATGACACCGATGGCACCGTTGGCAGCAGCGGGCACAACACGGCCAGCAAGAGTACCGCCAGTCGGGCAACGGAAACGATCAATCAGCACAATCTTGCCCTCGACGTCGATGCCATCATAATTCGCCGCATCACAACCCGCCGCGCCAGCCGGGCCAGCAACAAGCTCAGCCGTGATACCCTCCTCGCTCGTACTAGGCGAGTAAGTCAAACCGTACGCAGGACCAACCTCCTCGCCATCAAACTCAATTGCCAAGCTCTGCACCTGCGCAAACAAGGCGCTGAACTCCTGCTTCCATGCCTTGGTACCCTCAATGTCCTTGACACGGTCGTAGATGTAGTCGACAGTCTTCTCACTGCCAGGAAGACCGAAAGCGCGGTTACCACCGTTGTCGTAGGCGATGTCGTTGAGGACCACGAGATTCTTCATGAGGTTCTCGATGGTGATGTCCGCCTGGAGCTTCTCAGAGTCGATCTTTGGCTTGCACTTCTTGGCGAGAGAGGCAGACGGGGCGGTCACGGAGATGATGGCCGCCGCGACCTTGAGCTGGTCTGAGAAACGCATGATGGATAGTAGCGAGGGGAGGTAGAGGGTGTCGTGTAAGTGAAGCTAGACACAGGGCAACCAACAAGACACAACAACAAAGTGGTGAAGGTATAAGCACGACACGTGAGAAAAGAAGAGGAACCAGCGTTGCAACGGGCAGAAGCTCCCATTTAAATACGATCAGCGAAGCTTATCTGCTCACCTTGCCCCAAAAGTGCCCATTCGCCAATCTCCTCCTCGAGTGCAACATCACTCGATCTGCCATGCGGGGATCTCAATGGCGAAAAAGCTAAGAAACCGTCACACTAACTGACAATTGAAGCTTGAATGCGTGCTGTTGGAGTACAAACCCCGGCCGGTTCAGCGCCGAGAGCGCGGATCTGGGGTCGGAAAGGGAAGGTGAGCAAACGGTCGAGTGGGGATAACAAGGGACGCCGAGGCCGACGCCTGGCTGGAATAGGATGTTGGCAAGGGTCATGGTAAGAGGGTGAGAGGTTGGGTGATAGGACTTTTGGGGCACGATGAGGGGGCGGTTTGCTTGGCGGGTGCGATAGACGATGCAGAAGGTGATGGAAGATGCTGTGGAATATTCTGGGGCGAGACTATGGTTACTGAGATGAGGAGGTGAGATTGTCGAATGTCTCATCTGAACTCAATTGGAGAATTAATGGTGGAGGAAACAATCGATGCAGGCTTAGGGCGGGAGGCAGGGATCGGCGTGGAGGAATTAAGCTTAAGAGCCACTGCCCTGATGGTGGGTTCGTGGCTTGCAACGGTCTCTGTAGCTCAACAGCACCAAGCTTCCACCAAAACTCGATATGACACTAGTTGAATATTCCGCGAGTTCTTTCCATAAACAAGACGACGAATCGTCTTCTTGATTCTTGATTAGCTATTGCTGTCCTCCAGGTAGTAAAAAGTCATTGCATTTCCTTGTCGTCTCTAGCTATGAGTCTCTAGGTATTTCGGGTTAGTATCCACTACACCACTCATGCGATCAAAGCGTGTAGAGAGCTAAATGCAACACGTACAGCTGCTGATAGAAGAGCAATACTACACAGAAACCAAGAAATTATCTCACAGCACTTGATTCAATAATTTGCACCTAAACTTTGCGCAGAACACACTTTGCGCAGGACATACATGATGCTTCGTGCCGCGCTTCAGCATACTCGAGTCGGCTACCCTGTAGCTATGCGCTGACAAAGCCACCATTTGCTCGCCACGATATTCCAGCCACAGACGATTCAGCCACTGGCAGCTGAAGCTACCTGGTATAATGAGGCCTCACTTGCACTGTCACAACTCATTGCTGTAGGCATCGCCTTGCGGCTACATTTGACATTTTACCACATCTCCTTCTCTCAAGAGTCTTGAGTACGGTGGTATATCTCTGAGTTTCCGCTGTACGGTTGCGCCTCGCTCATGAGAGACGTTGCAGCAATGTCTCGAACGACTCGCAATCTTAAAGGAGACATTTCTACTCAAGATCGCCAATCGGCAAATGCAGGCGTGCGATATCGGCGAAACGGACAACTTCAATCTTGCGAACCGTGCCGCAAGAGCAAGCTTCGATGCGACCATGCCTTTCCAGTCTGTGCGCGATGCGTCAAACGACGACGGGTCGATGATTGTGTCTACCATCCTCAGCCGATGACACAGGTATGCGAGACCATGTTTGAAAGCACATGATCATCACTAACTAAAGTAACAGTGCCGTGACAAAGGAGGAGAGAAAGATATTTCACAAAATAAACCGTACAAGACATCTGCTCCCGCCTCAATTCAGAGCATCCTACCATCACCTCCTGTCTTGAACCCGCCAGTCACTCCACCAGCGAATCAAGATGGCGGCGAAGCGTCAGAAGGCCTCAACCGGGACTTCTTGGGACCGACTTCGTACTCTGACGTTCTGACCGAGGGCCTGGGCGCATTAGAGGACCTCCCAATCACGCCATCTTCATCATCCACATCAGAACCCATCAACATCTCAGCAGCCAGGTTAGCAGACGGCTGTCGTGCACTCGAGTTCCTCTCCGACAAACGCCTGGTTGACGGCTTCGTCAAGCACTGGATAGACATGAATGAGGTTGCCCTCAGCTATCCGCGGCCCGCGATGAGGATCTGGCTCAGTGAACTCTGGGCAGTCTACGGTGATGTCCTTGGGGGTCGTCTTGTGGCGCCGAGAAGAACGCTTTGTGAAACGATTTGGCGAAACACATTTAGCTGCATCCCGTACAACAAGGAGACCACACTTCAGGAATGGTCACATCGCGCGACTGGCAAGAATCTGAGATGGGAGGTCGTCGGTCTGATCGCCGTCACGTACGCTTTCTACATCGCTAGTCCACACGCAAGTCACCACAACCTGCTCGAGAATGGACTTGTTCAATCGAAAGCTACGGCAGACCTTGTGCGGGTTGCAGAAGCTTGCATCAGCTTCTGCCACGAGGCGGGAGGCGCATTTGGTGATATATTTGTCTGGCTGGTCTACGAGCATTCGAGACTACTACGTGCTGTTGCTAGTAGCAGGAGCTTCCGAACCTACAATGCACTGGGCGAGTCTGTGAGCGCGGTACTTTCACTCGGCATACACAAAGCGCCAGCCAAGAAAGGACCTTCGTCGAGGTTACCGTTATTTCTGTTGGAGACGAGAAGAAGGGCTTTCCTCAGTATTTACGCTGCGGAGATCAGCATGGCTTTGTTCCTTGGGCGACCGCCGAGGATATTGTCCAATTATTGCGATATGCAAGCACCGCTCGAGTTGACCGATGACGAGCTCGCCCTGCCGCGGGAAGCTCTTGAAGAGGCCATCCAGAACATGAACGACGGCTACAAGACTCGAAAGTCAATCCACTACATTTTGTGGCTCCAAGCTTGGGCCCGGATCGGCCCCCGCCGTGAGGAAGTGCTCGACCTTGCCTTGCGTCACCACGATCAGAATGACCTTGTTGAACGAGCAAGGGTGATTGAGGAGAAAATGCGCGACGATTGGCTGTCCATGCCCGACTGTGTTCGAGCTCCTATCGACAGTGCCGATAGCATGCGTCAACTCGGCCTCGTGGATGCCTTGTGGACAACCATGCTCAAGATCGACTACACTACGAACGATCTCGTCCTCCAACGAGTCGTCTTCCAGAAAACAGGTTCGAGCGCTGCGAAACTCATCAGTGCCGCGCAAGAGATTTTGAATGACATCAAACACATCGCGCACTCTCATCAGATTGCACATGCCGCGCAGACAGATTACATCTGCTTCCTTATTCATGGGCTGAGTAGTGCGTCGATCCTGGCGGTCGAGTTGTTGAAGCAGGAGCAGAGCGCAACGTACCCCGCTGAGCCTCTGCTTCCGCGTAGTCGCACCATTCAAGATCTGGCAGAATTCGTCGCGACTCTGAAATCAGTTGATCGATCGAATGCCGCGTACCCGATGTGCGAACAAAGTCACCAGGCGATCTCCCACATCCTGGACAAGATATTGTCGCATCGTCCGGGCGAGAGCAGGCCTGTCGTGACAACCGCACAAGCGCATGATGGACGGAGCGCGATGGATGGCCAGGATATCATAGCCTTGGACGGTATGGGAGACTTTGGTTTCGCGGGAAATTTAGGTCTCGGTGATGATTTCTTGATGCCAATGACGGAAGATCCCGTAGACTGGCTAACGTACCTCAATACCGGAGCGACAGAGTACACCGTTCAAGGATGTTAAGTGCGAGCTTAGTTCTTCGCTGTAAATTGGATCGGAAAGTTGAAGAAGAAGAATTATTCTACTTACTATTTTATATATTTTTGTATTTACTACTTTATTTCTATCTTACTCTTCAATCCATTACGTCTTAAAGTTATAAGCAATCAAGGCGCCCGTTACCAAGCTAATAATCAACATTCCTGAGCGGTGTACCAAGTCTAATGTCGATCAACAATTGCTATGCCTCGTGCGCCTCACTTTCGACCAGGCTGTGTGCCCTGTCGTAAGCGCCCTCAACATCGGCACTCATTCCTTCAGAAGTCATGGCCACGAATGCTGCAGGGTCCCAAGTACGAGCTCGCTAGAAAGTCAATTCGCTCAGCTTATTATCGAATTTATCACTGATACCCATTAAGCATGGTTTCGCTAGACACGGGAAAGTTGCGAGATCCCAGCATCATTAGCAGGCACTCTCTTCTCCCTTGCGATCTAAAGTAGAGCACAAGTGCATGTCAAAAGTCACAGCCTGCTTCTGCTCACGTTGGAAAGCATGCTAGCCTATAACGCTGGGCCGTGACATTGGGCTGCGCTGCCGCCGCCACATTTACAGGCATTATGCAGCTCAGCTCACCTGCGGCATGTATACGGCTCGCGGCAACCTCATAGTCGTAGCTGAACCCGACCGCGCCACGGCGGCTGCGTTGAAGTTCGGCGGCTCGGCACGACAAGGCTCGCTATTTTGGGGGACCTGGGTTGCGTTAAATACTCTCCTCTTTGTCCTTCCCCTTCCAAGTTGACATTTCTGTCGTGGACGATCATCCAACTTCAATGAAAGCTTTCTATGACCAAGCTCTTCACACAACGACAAATGGCCTGGTCAATTCTCGGGAACGAGGCTCTATTGCCGGAACGACATTGGCAGCCTCCGCCGTTCAGACGGGGAACAAATCAGATCCTCGTCGAATGCTTCGCAACATTGCTTCTCTGCGTTTGGACAGCTGTGCATCTGAACCTGCAGCCAAAATGGAAGCATGACGAGAAAGGTTTACGGAAATTGACTTCGAAGATCCCTTGGAAGAAATGCGGTTATCTCTTGTTGGGAATGATTGCTCCTGATCTTGTACGTTGGATGCACGGCCTGGAACCATGTCAAAGGTGTATTGACAAGCCTTGAATATGGTATATACTGACTAACTCATGTACAGGTCACCGTCGTTGCGATCTACCAGTGGCGGATGACTAGTCAACTCTGGGCCGAGATACAACAAACCGACCTTGTCGATCGCACGGTTTTGAAGGAAGGTCGGCTGAAGAGATTTTGGAGATGGATTACCTGCAGCCAGAAACCATCGCCTGAGCGAGATGAGTCGCTCGAGATGGCTTCTGAAGGAAGCCGACGTAACGAGACAGAGCACCAAGGGATGTCATCCACTCCCAGCTCAGATCAGCAAACCTCCAAAAAGCAGCCTAGCCGTCGCCGCCACTACTGGACCAAGACGCATTGCTGGTACGCCTATATTGGCGGCTTTGTTATTCAAGATCTCCAAGGAGACGCCTTCCCACTTCCCAATGGTCTCACTCGCATGTCTCTCAATACAGCGGCAATATTACACTTTGCACAAAAGCATCCGCAGGTATTTCCAGATATTAGCGAGATATCGATACAAGACAAAAGCAAGGCGGATGCGCTCGCCAAGGTTATTGTTTGCGGACAAGCTCTTTGGTTCTGCACCAATCTGTTGGGTCGAGTGATCGCTCGCTTGCCCCTCACGTCACTCGAACTGAACACATCGGCACACTGCATATGCACACTACTAACATATATTTTCTGGTGGGAAAAGCCCTACAATGTGTCGGATGCCACATCACTTCTCTTGGACGACGACACCGCTAGCGAGGCAGCCTACCTTTGCTTACACAGCTGGGACGGCAAAAATGTTGCATGTGAAGGTGCCGGTCTGCGTTACATACCACGGAGCCTTTCCTTCATTCATTCACTCGCGAAGTCACAGTATCTTGAGCTACCGCCAAGATACTATCTTGAGAACCATCGCACCTCTCAATTGTTCAACGCTGAGACTTGGCTGGCGCCACCACAAGATCAGACGGGCGACGTCCTCAATAGCTATCCCGCCATCTTTCGTGGAACCGTTCGCTGGTGGCCTCGCAGCCCTTTCCAATTTTCAGGTTCGCTCAACGAGGGACGTCCTGACCGCATGGGTCGATTGCGCTTTCCTTTTGCCCGTGAGCATCGACAACTAATCGATCTTGCTAAGACGTACATCGACGGTGACCACCCTTGCGGACGAGTGCAGACTCCCCAAACAAGCCGGAAAGCATGGCGTTCGGTCCCCGAATTATCGTGGCAGATGTACACAATTACCGACGACGGGACGATTTTCACAGACGACCGTACATTCCAATGTATGATGCTTCTGGCCTGCATACTCTACGGCGGAGTCCATCTCCTAGCCTTCAATGGGCCCTTTCCCTCAGCAGTAGACAGAGTTGGATGGTATTGTGGAGCTTTGGCATTCATGCCTTACCTCTTGTGGTTTATTTGGATGTGGGCATGGTTTTCCCAATCAATGGTCTTCGTACGTTTTCTTGATGATCAAGATATTATTGATCAGCAGAAGTGGGAATTCCGGGTACATGTCATGTCGGTCTTCGTTTACTACCCGGGACTTATCACACTAGTCATATTCCTACTTTGCAGAGGTTTTCTCACGTATGAGCCTTACGCAGCATTGGGATTTGCACCTGCGGGAGTTTACGAGGTTCCGAGTTGGTCTGCGTATTTTATCCATATTAGCTAGGAGGGACAACGGTAATCCTATACTGGTCACGACAATCCAAGGCATTAGCCTCGCACACTCGGAAGATGCGCCATTTCATAGTTTATGCTGGCTTTTATTTACCCTTACTCGCACTATAAGAGTGTAAGAATCTGCCGGCAAATGTCAAGTACTATGCGATACATTCTTTGGCCGTTCTTCTGGCTAGCGTTTAGCACCAGGGATCGCAACACTGAAGCATCGGAAGTTGCAGCGCTGGACAACTGATGACGAAACCGTATGGATTTTCAACTTAGACACAGATCATGTGGCATTCATCTAGTGCGTTGAGTCGCAAGCAGTCTCTGGGTCATACAGATCACACATCCACCTCGCCAGTTGACTGCATACGTATTCCCCCATCTCTCGGTTTCCCTTTCTTGACCAACTCCCGATCTGAATGGGACGAGTCTCCATCCTCGAGTCTCTCCCAGTCTCCCTTGTCCCTCGTCATTGATCTCCCCTGCACCGTTGTGAGGGAGATGCCCAAGTCAGTCGGGTTGCGGAATGACCTCGTCCGTCCTTGATTGTCGAGAGTGTCGTCGCCTTCGTCAACCGTATCGTGTCCAGTCCTTCGTCTCCACGTTGATCGTGATCGTTTGTTGCTGCTGTCACCGCCGCCGCCAAATGTGATAATGTCGTCGTTTGCGCCAGATGAAGTACTGGCTTGTGTTACGATGCCACGTTGTCGGTGGTAGAATCTCCGTAGTGATGGGAATGAAGCGGCCATACATCCAACACCTGTCTCGATGAGTGAAAAGAGAACAATTGGCGCGATCCAATAATGCTTATCATGATCCGTGTCATAGTACTGCAAATATGGAGTCCTGACGATCGTGATGAGCGAAGCTGTAGATGCAAAGCTCAGCAGACCGAATACTTGCAACTTGGCTTGCAGCTTCATCTGCGTCTTCCACAGCAGCAGCGCGGGCACAACCACCAGCGCCGCATCCGTGATGATTGTACAGACCGTCGCGATATATCCCAAAGCCACAAAGATGACCACAGGCGCACACTTTGCCTTGCCTTCATCCACCAACTGCGGTTGCCAATGCGCCTTGAATGGTATACACTGCAGAATCGTACCGAGAAAAGCCGCGACGAGCGACACGAGGGTGATGATGAGGAGAACCCAGACTGTGATTCGGAGGATGCGTTTGGTCTCGGCGATGCGACGCAGGGTGATGCATATGGAGGCCTTGACGAGAGTCATTGCGACTATGTAGACGAGGAGCCAAACTGTGTGCCAGCGCATGGAGGTTTCGGCACGCCAGACGTTGAGATCGATGTCCCGAGTGCCGATACCGGTGAGGTGAGAGTAGATGGCTACGAAGACGTTGGCAGTGTATGCGATCTGCTCGTGTCAGTATAGCTACTGCTCAAACGTAATTTCCTGCTGAAGATGGAGGAAGACTTACAGCGCCAGCGACCATCAATCCATCATCCAACCCAAACACTCGATCTGTCCACCTCACATAGGTCCTGATACCTGCGAACAACACCGAAAAGACGTTGAAGATGATTCCCGTCGTAATAACAGCAAGAGGTAGTCCAATTGGTGGCGTAATGAACCTCGCATCCGGCGGCACGTCTGGGTTGAGGTTCCACGCCATCTTCACCACCCCGAGCCGAAGCTCAATCGAAGCTCTATCTGGCTAACGGTTGGCCAATTTTCCCGGTCTTCTTTCGCAGTGTGCCTTTCGAATTATCGGGTTGCAAGTCTATGTCAGAGGCATAGTCCTCTCGATGGGAATCGAAGTGACGACGATAGTGTCCGTGGAACCGAGCAAGCGACCACGCCCTAGGTTTTGTTGACCCAGACATGGGTTCAACTGGGTCTCGAAAACTTCGGCACCCGCCTCTTGCCGACAATACTTGCAAGGTACTACACCGTCCAGGGATGTTAATTGCTAGCTTGGTTCTTCACTATAAATTTGATTGGGAAGTTGAAGAAACAGTACTATTCTACTTGCTGTTTTACTAACCACTTTAACTACTATCTTACTTCCTATTTTACTTACTATTCTACCTACCATTTTATTCCTATCTTACTCATCGTACTAATGCGCTCTGAAGCCATGAGCGATCAAGGCGGCAGGTACCAAGCTAACAATTGACATCCTTGAGCGACAAATGTCTCCAGATCCTGTACTCGGCAAGTCTAGGCAGTCAGATTCTCTGTCCAGGGGTTCACGTTCTGCCCAGCAATCCTACATCACCGTCATCGGGCATTCGCTACTCATGCACGTAAGCTCTAATCACCGCCATGACTTGTCGCATAGACATTTACTTCTGCAGATCTTCTGTAGAAGGATAGGACTTTTGCTCCCATCCTCTGCCACGTTTCTGAGCGTACCATAGTTCGACAATCGAGCCGCTCGCGCCAAGAATCATGCCGTCTCTTCATCCATGCTCGGGCGTCGCTCTCGTACAGATTAGCGCAGAGTACGAACTCCCAAGCGGGGATCGTGCCGTAACATCAAGGAACCAGGAACAGGGATAGAGAATATGCGCAAAATGGCAGAGACTTCCGGGATGCGACGTGTCTGGGGCCGGTCGCGCCACTACCAATAAGAATCGACGTAGACAGAACGGCACAGACTTGTCGGCCACCCTGGTTCCTTACTGCAGGATCGTGCTGTTCGGCCTCGGCTCTCTACACTTTTGCTTCTGCCCGTCCAAGGACTTGATCTCGGCAATATAACTTCCTCTAAGTGAGGTGTTGTAATTGAAGCCATGCTGGGACTAACACCGTCCACCAAAGACCATATCCAGAATGGGAACATATTTAGCTTCAGACTAGTCCCGCCAAACACCAGACAAGTCTCCCACTAAATGCGGCCCGATGGTGGTTTCCGTGGGCCATGCGAGCTTTAGGGGTAACTGTGGAGAGGCGGCAGCCAAGTTGGGACTTCCACCGGAGGAGGATGCTCTTCTGATCGCGGAACCTTTGCTGTTGATCACCTAGACTCATTACGGTGGGTACCTGGGACTGTTGGACGTTGTCCCTTGTCAAATACATGTGATTTCTTGGACGATCGTTCTTGTTGGAGCTTTTCCGGACCATGATGAACTCTTCTAATTGGAAGCAATGGATACAATCGGTGTTGTGTCGCGATTTGGCTTCGCTCAATGCATAGTCGCCCGAACACCATTTGTTCCAGCCGCAGGAATCGGCACAAACATGTCGTGGTCGTACTCTACGTCCTTCTTGGTCGTCTCATATAACTTCATATGCGGCAGAACACGTAGTGTCAGTGCCGTCAACGCAAGATAGAGCTCGCACAGAGCCAGGCTATTTCCATGTTAGCTTGTTCGTCCCCAATGCCCTTCGCCAGGCTGTGTCGATGGACTCACTTTTTTCCGGGACACCCTCTCGTACCCTTCGAAAACGCCAACATGCCCTTCTCCGGCGTCCGATCAATCTCGCCCTTGTCATCGATCCACCTCTCCGGCAGGAACTCATGAGAGTCTGGGAAGAATCTTTCATCATGATGAGCCAACACCGCAGACATGCCAATCGCATAGCCCCGAGCGAGCTTGACCTCAAAGGGCTTCTTGCCGAATTCTCCGCGGTAGACCAGGTCTTCTTGCGTGGGCACGCGTGCTGTTCGACTGGAGAGACCGTAGGAGAGGCGGAGACCTTCTTGAATCACACCTGTGAGGTAGGGCAGCTTCTCGAGGGTGGTCCACGGAGGTAGGTGTTCTGTGTCGGTGACGACGGTGCGTAGCTCTGTCTCCAGCTTTGCCAGCATTTCCGGTTTTGAAAGGAGATGGAATGTCATCATTGTCAATGCCCATGTTGTCGTCTCCGTGCCACCACCAAGAATCGCAACAGCTTCATCAGCCAACCTCGCCGGATCCTTTTCCGACCCCTCGAGCTCAGACTGCAGCAGATCGCCAAACACGGTAGGCCTTTCATACCTGACACCGGCATCCAGGTCCGCTTTGGTCTTCCATACTCTTGCTGGTAGGTCGATCTGAATAGTCCTAACCAACAGCGCCTCGTCGGCAGGCAAATAATCGACAAAGTACTTTCCCAGCGGCGCTGTTCTTATCAGGAATGGGAAGAACCGAAACACGAAGACTGGCTTCAGGATGGCCAAGGTCGCTTCCCTGAAGTTCGGCGTCCACGTGCCCTCTCTAGCTAAGTGTCCAAATGGTTCTCCAAAGCAGTAATCCGAGATTGCATCGGCCGTGAAACAGCTATACGCCATGCCCACATCGAATGGCTTCTCCGGCGTATCCCTCTCTTTCAGAAGCTTATCGCAGAGTTGTTGGGTGAGGGCATGAATGTGCTGTTCGAGACGGGTGATCATGGCGCGGGAGAAGAAGCGGCCGACTGGAGCGCGACGAAGACGATGAAGGTCGTGATCGACGGTGCCGAGATTGTTCTTTGTGCCGACTGCAGAGCCGTTGATCTGGTGTATCGGCTTGTCTCGCTTGCGGCCACCAGAAGCGTAGATCTCGTCGGCGAAATTGGCGTCATTGCAGTGCGTTTCGTTGGGATTGATGCGAACGATAGGGCCTGTTCCTTGTTTCAGCTGTGCTCAATCTTAAGCCTATATGAGGTACGGAATAGAAGTATAAACCATATTTTTGGTGCATGCGCTCAATCTCGCGGGTGTAGCGGCCCAGCTGGATAACATCGTGGTAGAACTCAGGCCAGTATGTCGCGGCAGCGAGTTTTGGACCAGGCACATTGCTCAGAGGATGAAGAGGTGAGATGTTGTAAAGCGCCTGGAGAACCTTGAAGACAGCCCATCCCGATGCGCCGTAGACGAAAACATTGCGGGCAGTCAGTGACGAGACTGCCGTCTGCCAATCCAGGCTCGACAGCTCGTTCACGGACAGCATCGTGAAGAGAGGACAGAAAGTGACTGCTTGTGATCGAAGCAGCGGCACGGTCCTGAAGCGAAGAAGGAGTTCATATTGTCGGCGACGACCAGGTCGGCCACTTTATTCGCAATCGGCGCAATTGAATTGGCGAGCGCATCGTTGACCGTTCAGCGCCGCCATGTAACGCATCATCCCTGACAGCTTTCTCTTGGACGATGCAGGGTTGCGGGGTCTCGTTGGCGGTAGGGGAGGAGCAGTCGAACGGCTGAGGGGAAAACCTGGGCGAGGGTCTTGCTCTTTTTGTCCTCGAGCGGATATACAGCATGATCCTGGTCGAAGCTAACCTGAAGTTGTCTGACCTTCAATTCGGGCTCTTGTAGTGATGATAGACACGGTTTGTTGGACAACAAGCTCCAGGACCCTAAGACGACGGGTTTGCCCTAGTCCATCTTGGTCTCTGAAATGTAGAGACACGTGAGTTTCTTGCTGGATGACTCGGTTGACACCACACTATGGCGAGACTCGTGCAACATTTTTGACGACAAAGCATGTTCGACCTCTCGGTGTACACGGAACCAAGTCATTTGTTATCTTCTGTGAGCATATCCATCGATACAGTGACCGACCTACGGCTACGAGTAGGTACGGGGCATCATTGTCTTCCTGGCCTACTGTACTCAGAATCTAGGTCATCACAATGACGCCTTGCTGCCCTGGAACTTCCTCGCCGCCTCCAATACCAAGATCAACTGCCTCGACGCGACAATAACCTCACCCTCTTCATCACACAACATATTCTCCACATATAACCTCCCATCCTTGACTCCCTCCGTAGCAGTCCTCACAAACAACCACTTCAGCCCATCCTTACCCTCCGGCACTTTGCGCCGAAACTCCACATCCATTGTCGTCGTAAAGCTGAAGGTATCACCCTTCATTGCATCTTCAATGGTGTTGGACAGGGGTGCGAGGGGTGGTGAGAAAGGGTGTGAGGCGATGTAGTCGTTTGCGCGGTTGATGTTGTTGGTCCCGTCGTAGACGCTGCGATTGTTGAGGAGCGTGTCGGCCATAGATGGTAAGATATCGGCCATGAGTGCCAGAAATGTCGGATGGAATGACTCGAGGTTGTCTCTGAGACGATACCAGTTGTCGGCGATGCCTTTGATTGGATAGCCCGTTCTTGGTGACAATATGTGAAAGCGTCGTGTAATGGGCACCAGATCACCCTTGTAAGTATAAGCCACCCAATTCTTGTCCACCCTGTGTGCTTCGACAGCTTTCAAATCCGGTTTCCCGACCGGAGGAGGCTGCAAGGTAGTTTCGCTTCTCAAAGTCAGGCCCTTGGCCCGGTCAAAATTGCCAGATGTGATGAGGGCGAGACAACACAGCTTGTCTATTTGGATGAGCTCGACTTGGAACACGCTCACTAGCGGTCCTAGCTTGATTGGAGTGACTTTGAGAGTCACACTCGCGGCTTGACATGGGCGCAAGAATTGAATGTGCATCTTGTAGACATCTGGCTGGTCCAATTTCACCGCTTCAACATCAGTCTTGAGATGGGTGTCGGCAGCATTGAAGATGATGGCCGCTACGGCACCGCCAAATATCGCTGTCACAATTAGCTTCTCATCAATCGTATACAGAGTTCGGGGCGATTGAGGGACTCACTGGGCCCGAGGGTAAAGTCATTGGCGCATTGAGCTCTGTAAATGCCAGGCCCTACAGCCTGCAGCCCAATCTGTTCCTTGAGAGTGCTCATTCCAATTCCTTCTCAAACCCGTATTGTATGTTGTATCATGATGAAAAGGAAGTCCTCAAGATCCGATGAAGATTCTGGGGCTGATAGTAAGCTTAAAGCCAAGCGCGCTCGTGCTGACGCGCTGGACGATGTCCTGTCAGATTCATGTCTGCGCATTACCGAGGTCTGCTTACGCCGATATATATGCCCCAGTAAGGATTAATACAGGCAACGACGCTTGGCTTGCGATAATGAGTCTAGTGTGCTCAATCACTGACTATGAGATCAGCTATATATCATCACGATTTTTGCGTCAAGTGCACCCATTCAGTGAGGCATGTATGCATGATTGACTTTGGCGTATTCGTTAATACGCACCTACCACTCAATGCCATTTACCCGTCTTGTTACTGTATGTCTCGCACTGTATAATACCTTTCTAGACATTGAACATATTTCTTGGTCCCTTATCATCATCCCCCCACCACATGTCCGACTCCTCCATCCTCCCTCAATCATGTATGTCGGTCGCTGTACGTAAGCGATCATTCGCATCCAATGTTGCATTCCATCACGTCCAATGCCCAAACAACGAGATTGGAGCGGCACACACGGAACCAACTCATGCACCTTCTTTAGCCAACATTTTCATGCCTTAGGCTTACATACTGCCAACACTCCCGCATCATCTACTTGATCAATCAACTCCAGCCTGATCTCCCTTGCCTCACATTACATCATCATTATCCTCACTTATTCACGATATTCTGTGCTTTTCTGTCATTTCATCGGCTCCACAATGTGCAGATACACTACCGTGAACATCGTAAACGACGAGTGCCCAAGAAACCCTCAGCATCGCATCGTGAAGCGCCTCTACAAGCGATGCAAGGACCGGCCTAAGCCTGGTCCGCGATGTGCTAATCCGACCCCCGATCACTCCCTCGGGGTCCACTTCGACACCCATCGCCAAGGGAGATGTAAGGTCTGTCGCGACTCGGGCATTTCCGTTGGTAGTGCCATTTATGAACATGTAAGTCTGACTTCGTTGCTTTCACCGATGGGAGGCATGAGCTGATCGGGGATGGTGGTAGCATGATCTGAGGGCTCAGGAAGCACTATGATCAGCCAATATGATCGAAGGGCCGAGTCGCTCGAACCAACTTCAGAAACATCATTTCGGCGATTATTGTTGTATTAAAATGGTCGTGCGGGGGGCATAAACTGCATTCTACTCCAGGGGCTGTCGTACCAGGCGACAGACTGAGTTACACACCACATCTTATCAACAAGGTTTCACAGCACGACACGTCGCACGGCATGGTATCTCAACGTATCTATCAACCATTAACAGAATAATTGCTTATGATGGAATTTAATGAAGCGAAATGAAAAGACTAGGAAAGGAAGATTGCAACATCTAGAATGTCGAACGGATGCAAACAGTACGGACTCCAATGATCTCATTTGAAGACCATTGAGTTCCTGGAAGGAGCCATCCTGACAGCACGGCAGTGCATGTCAGACACTTGGGGCCCTTTGAACTACTTTGGGAATGACTTAATACTGTACTCTTGGTGGAACATGTCGAATTTTGTGCTTCTGGGGGCTCAACTGTGGCAACAGCGCACTAGCCCTACCGTCTTAAAGGCTCCAGCTAATGATGAATAAGGGTGTTCAATTTGGAATTCGGGCTTTTGTAACTATTTCATCCTGCAAAGTTCTCGATGTGGAAGCCAGTCCAAAGCTGCGGAACATCGTTTGTCGTCCATCAGCTCGTCAAGTCCATTGTCCCGTGGCGCAATGACCAGATTCATCTCATCTAAATCTGGTCCCCAGGCATGCATGAGCCTCGCATATCATAACTTCAATCCGTTTCAACAGTGCAGGCGCTGCCTGTTTCGTCCCTGGTATCATGCGCTATGACCGCGCCCTCCCCACCTTATTGACCCGACCCTCGTTTGCAGCCAAAACCATGCCGTTCCCCGAGCCACTCCAGGTCGCTTCTTGCTCTGGTTGTCTCAATACAAGCAAGTTGAATCTTCTGGTGAGTGGTCACCCGGATTCACGATGGCGACACCCCTCCGCTGGGCGCCCGGGACACCCATGGGAAGTGTCGAACGGAATACTTTCCGGATGTCCGACAGTCCTTGTGAATGCGTCGGGCGAACAGATGCCCGCTTCCATCGGTGATGTACTTGGATGAGAAGCGCAAGTTGTCGGTGAATGTGGTGGTGAGGCATTCGTTGTCTGAGCTATGAGCGCCGCAGAGAACCACGATATTGTCTGCCAGCCTACCATGGCCGTTAGTGGCGACGGTGTCGAAATGTGTTTCTTGAATAACCCCAGGCAAATGAAACGTTTCTCGATAAAATTCGTCCCTTCTCGTATTTCAACTTGGAAATATGGTGTTTGCTTTCTGGTCGCGACGCAAACCACCAGTTTCTCGCAGTAGCAGAAATCGTGGAGTTCATATGCTTCCTCTCCCCAGTGCCCGCCCATACGCAAAACGACGTTTGTAATCGTCCGACGGTCTCGGGAAAAGTTGCAAAATATAGCTCTGACTATGTCATCAACGAGTAGTATATGTTCGGAGTTCAAATGACGAACTTGTCGGGTGACTGGTCACTCTACGGCACGGAGCAGCAGACGGTGTACCCGCCCACCCCCGGTCCCAGCTCCGAACTCCGACATTTTCGGCCCGTCGAGGGGATCCACACCTACGGAGCTCATGTAAGTCAGCGAAACAAGGCTAGAAAAAGCGAATGACGATGACGCAAATCGTGACTAGCTCTATATATACCGAGTGCACTGTGGTCAGTAATGATGATCAGGTGTACGTCTAGCAGCATAGGCTAGGTGGGAAGACATGCCATCGACCGACGCAGAACAAAAGAATTCGCCGCATGGCTTGTCGCGACATGCGTGACGGATCTCGCCAGCAACACCGAGCTGCTAGCTTGTCCA
This sequence comes from Sarocladiaceae sp. CBMAI 1973, assembly GCA_021347865.1. Lineage (NCBI taxonomy): Eukaryota > Fungi > Ascomycota > Sordariomycetes > Hypocreales > Sarocladiaceae > Sarocladiaceae sp. CBMAI 1973. The sequence continues at coordinate 169,110 of WNLN01000023.1, forward strand.
CTCCCACTCAACAAATCAATCATTTAAAACCGGTGGTCGCAGAGCGAAGCGTTGGCCATGGTCGCCTGCGGCAATTGCCACAGGTCAATGTTGGCATAAGAGTTGAGAGTTGCAAGCCACCATAGGTGCAATACCAAACCGAGAAATACAAAGATCAGCTACCAGAGTGTCAATCTGCCTTTCCGTACATAGGAAATCAAATAACCATCCTTTGAATGCTTTTGCGCCCTTGATTGCCTCACTTTCCCCTCCAAATCCACACACGTGCCGCATTACACGCCATCTCAGGCATCCAAAACATTAACTTGCCTTCTGCCTTCCTTTTTCTGGCTAGTAAGGAACATTAACTAGCCACCCGAGCCAAGCACGGGCTGTCCTCAAAAAAGCATAAAAAGTAAGACTCATTAAGTCATCCCAACGGCTAGACAGGCCCAGGGTCCGCCCGCATTGTCATAGTCATCGTTATTGACGCAGACTCATCAACGGTTTCTGAACGCGCTCGTTTGGAAGGAAACTCCTTATCCGTCATCATGTCGTCCGATGTTCTCTTCCCAAGGTTCGTAGGTTCTGTTTCAGATTGGGACCCATTCGCCAGAACCTCCGTGTCCGGAGCAACTCGAGCTGCTGTGCTTTGCAATACATTTCGTTGTAGTTTACCCCAGCTCCCGTCCAAACACATGCCCGATTCTGCTAGAATCAAGAGCATGTGCTCCGCGATCCCAGTTTGCAACTTGCTTGTCTTCGAATATGTAGTCGAGGCGTCCTTAACGTCAACTAGGTCTTTGAGCACTGTCTCAGCCCACCTGGTGTCATGCCGGGGCTCTGATGCACTGAAATACTGGCGACAAGGGTGTGACTTCGCATCTGCTTTCGCCCTTCGCAATTCTCCCATGAATTCGAGGCATTTCCGTTGATCTGTGTCTTCTAGTATCACTTGGCGCTGGAGGAGCATTTGACTTATGCTACTGACGAGGATGACCCAAGAGGAGACGAAGCGGGCTTGCTCTGAGCCAAGATCGTGGGCAAGGACCTCGTCCCACACAGGCGTGTTTGGATCTGCCCCATTGCCGAGGAACAGGGAAAACAAATTACTGTGTAGCGACCACTGGAAGTTGGTGGGCTTCACAGATTGTAGCACAAGTTCGGCCCAAGGACTGTATGTTATTCTGCCGGAGTCGTATGTTTCGTTCGGATTCGCACGGTGCTGGAGCAAACAACGTAACATATCCATGTGATTGCGGCGTCTGTCTGATGCCACGGAGAACATAGACTCTATGACAAGGGAAAGAGCCGGCTTCGACAAACACCGGTCTCCGTTGCGGTTGCTTGATTCGTCCAAGAAACCAGGTTGTTTCCGAAGTTTGTGTTCTAGATAACCAACAAGAAGAGCATTGAGAATCGGTTTCCGAAAATGCTGTTGTGAACTGGCAGTTACCCGGTCTGCAGTGGGAAGCTGGCACTGATCTCTTTCGGACTTCTTCTCAAAGCATGCTTCCCATTGATCTAGCAGATCGTACATGCGAGGATTTCTATCGACCTGTCGAGCAATTGCCAAGAACTCCTCGAAGATCTTGGCGTAAGAGGTGGCCCTTATATATGTATTCGAGAAGGTTGGTCGTCCCCAAGACATCTTGGCTTTCTTCATGTAAGCCAGATATGCTCGAGCCAGAGGCAAGTACACGTCGTGGCTTGACGGAGCCCGGGATCGTAGGAAAGCGGCGATATCATCACTGCCAAATATGTCGAGCAGGGCAGCATGTGCAAACCCAACGCGATGGTCCGATCGCACTTGTAGGAAAATGCCACAGCGCTTCTTCAAATTCTCAGTTGCTTTCTCGATTGATTTTGCTTGCTGCTCCGAGGTGAAAGGCTGCACTGATTGGCTGGTGGCATGATACTCCTCTAGCAAAAACTGGTACACGAGGACAGGGGGAGGCTCGCTCGTAGCCCGTGCTACCTGGAAGAAGAATGCTCCAGATTGAACGACAGAACTTGGCTGAGCAGCGAGATACTGTTGAACAAGTGCGGATGGTCGCGTTTGTAGTCGCTCAAGGCAGCGTCTCACGTCTTGGAACGTCTGTCCAGCTCGGTATTGTGTACGAAGAAGGTCGACGGCTGTGCGGCCCCAGAGAAAGCTTTGGTACCGGTCCGCAGCTAAGCGTGCAAGCTCGTCCCGGCTTGTTCGAGATGCCTGGCCCAGAAACCAGGGGTGACTTTGAAGCTCCTCGCTCAAGTAAATTTCGAGGTCATTGCGCAGGGTTTCGCCGCTTAGCTTGAAGTTTGCCAAGCGCACATTGAAGAAATATTTCGTCTCTTCGCGGGAAGTTGAAAGGCAAAGCTTTCCGTTGTTCGCAAGCACGAGCTTCTGCAGGAGTTCTGTCAGAGTGCGTATGTCACCGTCATATTCGTCCAGTCCATCTATGAAGAAACAAAACTTGATGTCCGTGTGCGATCTCAAGATCGTCAGCAGGTGGTCTTCAAGGTCTTTTGTCGTCCAGGGGTAGTTTCTGAGCCTTTCCGGCTGACCGTTGCCATGCTTGCGGTAGAGGGCATCAATGTTGCTGGGAAGCTGGAGTAAGACACTCCGGAGCAGACTCTGCAGCATGCCCTGAAGGCCTCTCTGCAAATGCGTGCCATCTTTACAGAAGAAGTGTGCAGCGACGATGGCGGGTCTTGGATTGGACCACTGGTACAGAATGCCAGCCAAGCCAGCATGTGTCATCATGTGTCTCATCAACATGGACTTGCCGCAGCCATCTTCTCCAGTGAGCAAAGCAATGCCGTAGCCCTGCTTAAGCCATTTCCCCAAGTCGCTACCTGACCCAGGAGATCCGAGCCTGTCTGTAGGAGAGAAGACCCAGTCGAACATGGGATCATGTGCAAGCGGAATCGATCGGAATTGGGCGTCTAGACCGTCGAAAGCAAGGCTGCTAACAAGGGTCTGTTCTCCACGAACGGCCTTTTCCGCGGTGGCGAAATCATAGAAGCGGTTCCTGCAATAATCGACATCCTGGACGGAAACTCTTTGACCTGTCTCAATCTGTGCCAGACGCTCCAAGATTTCGTTCGTCGACCTCGCCATTGCTTCGAAGGGGGAAGAGTATCCTATCTGTTCTCTGAAGTTCTCGGCGACACCGTCACGTTGTCTGGTGTTGGTGACTCGGAGACTGTGACAGACTTCTTGGTACCTTCCGACCCAGAATCTGTGAACAAGATCAGGAATGATCACACCGTAGAACATTTCGGAGAAAGTCTCACCTTGACACGTCACAAACATATTTGCCTAGCTTTTCCCAGTTCTCATTGCAACGTTCCTCCAATTCCGAAAGATCAGCTTCATAACAGTGCGGCTGGGATATTTGACGGAAGCTGTTCAAGGGAGTCAATGGATCTGGGTTATGTTGACGCACGAATTCCAGCGTCGTATTCAGTTTCTCCCAGTCCTCCTGGAATATCTCAGCGATGTTGTTCAGTCCGTTGATCCACGGTTGTGTTTCTCCTGCACGGCCGTCCTTGAAATCCATTGGAAGATCCTTCGCGTAAACGCTTGACATTTCCTTGAGGAAGATGTCGTAAGCCTCGCCGAGGGTTTTGCCAGCATCATGGCCGTTGCTGTCGTTGGATAGCGAGGCTTCCCCATCAGCGGCATTGTGACTGGTTCCCAGAAGCTGCGTGGTAAACGCAGCAAATGCAGCCAGGTTCCTCGCGAAGGCCAGCGCCTGCTCGGGGTCCATGCCGGAAGAAGATATCATCTGCTGCACAGAGGACCACGGGTGAACCGCACAGCCAGTCCACTGCCGCTCGGGTGAAAGATCTGGAACGGAGGCATGAAGAGGCTGCTTGTGCAGCCTGGCGTTCTCGCCAGCGTGACTGCTGCGAACGGGTCGGGAACCGAGGCGGGAGTTGATGTTCAACCCCTCCAATCGAGATAACGTCAGAAGCCTAAGGTGTGTGAATCAATGGCTCCCATTGAGTCAAGAAGAGATGAAGTAAAGGCCAAGTGAACTCCAAATACAGGACAAGAGCCTCTGTCGCAATTCAGGCATTGGCGGGAGAACGGATCCAGACAATGAGCGAATGATGGCCCAAGAATAATTGTCGCTGTTCTGCTGGTGGTGAGCTCTGCGGTCTCCCACGAAACGTTCCAGCACAGGTGATTTATTTGCGTGCAATCACAGGATACTGCAGGAGAAACGCTTTCAGTTGCGATTGGGGTTGGGCGTCAAATACAGAGGTAATCGACGGACGTAGGCAAGATGCAGAACGAGAAGCCGGAGCTCTGTTCGCGAGCGGGCTTGCGAACCAACGCGACGCCAAGAGAAGGGAATGGCGTGCATAGAGTTATTATGACTTTGTTCGATGCGTGTTTGCGACTGGTAGCGAAATGGACTTGTCATCAGGCACTGATATGCAGGCCCTTGGGGCAGAAGAGGAGCTGGTCGCCACACGGAAGCCGCAGCCCGTCCAACGGCCGATAGGAAGTGAGCGCCGGCGTCGACTTTTCACTGCGCAGTGTCTGGAGACTGAGTTGGTGCACCCGCCCTCGTGCATGGGGAGCCCAGTCGACGCTGGCGGCGACGGTCATGCGCAGGCAACCCTCCATCAGCATGCAGGTGGACGGAAACGGCACTGGAAAGTACCCATTAACTGTCTCGGATGCCTCATTTCTACACAGGGGGCTTGTGAGGTCAGGAAGGAATATGGACAGAGTGTTGTGCTATTGTAATGACAATGAAATGGTGTCTGGCAAGCTGCCACAGCGACTATCGACTTTCTGGTGGCGAGTGATAGTGTGCGGGCGCTTGGGGGAACGACGAGGGCTGATCAATCAAGAATCGCAGACACAAGAGTCTCCATCGCGACCCGTCGTGCAGCAACAGTGGGACAAGACCCTCACCGCGGTCAGTGAGCGCGGCTGGGCAGAGCCCTCGGCATCGACCAACACAAGGGCATTTAACATGCCGCCGATCAAGGAGCAGTCGCGGAATGGCATCCTTCCAGAATTGAAGTGGAGTGAAGTAGCGTTACGAGCGCCGTGCGGGATCATGGCGACGGCGCTGCCGGAGCAGGACGGGAGGGCGGCAGGGTGCCTTAGCCGGGTGATGGGCGCTGGGCCACGCAACGAGGCGCCGCATTTTAGCAGTCGCTAGTGCAGCGGCGGCTTGGGATGAGGGCCATGGGCCGTGGGGCCGTTGAAAGACCAGGGATCTGATGTCAAGTCGCTTGTGATTGCACGGTGCGATAACTACCTGATACCTTTTAGACCAGTGCTGCGGGTAAGCCAGGTAAGGTGATGATGGTCAGGCCAGGATGGAGGAGATTCGGCGGTGGATGGCGCCAAGAGATGGCCTAATGGAGTTGAGCTGCATATTCAGTGGAGGTGTGGCAGCTTCCCGAAGGACGTTGGCTCTTGAGGTGATGGGCATTGGTGCTCTCTCTCTGCCTGAGCTGCGCTGCGTGCAGCTAGCTTCAATACCTCTGGCATTGGTCAGGATGAGAAGAGTGTTGGTCAGGAACATATCGCATCTGCGCTGTTGCATCCGCGGCAGGGCATCCCCTTGGACCGTGCTTGCGCGAATGGAGTCTGATGCACACAAGCTCGCGGACCGGATAGATTTGATGGATAGCGTTCATCGAGAGTGGATCAGGTGGTGCGGTCCGGTACGGTACGTGTGCAGACGCGAGAAAAAGAAAAGGTGGCGGCGATCCTGCCTCTCTCTGTCTCTGCACGCGGCTCTCGTTGTGGTTGGTCCGTTGGTTGGGTTGGTGCGTACGTGCGTGCAGTAGTGTGGGTGAGTGCTGTACTGTAGTATCAATTGACACGACAATGAATCGATAGCAGCATTTCGAGGCGTCGCTCAATGGAACAAGGCACTGTAATCACCATAGATACCTTGCTGAGCACGATGCAAGGCGGCCCGCCGGAGTCCCTGCCATCTCACTCAATTTTGCTGGTGAGGGTAGGAACTTCAATTACTGCCTGTGGTGCTTCCCTCCACGATCAGGTGCTCAGTCACGGGATGTCCCCCCAGCACTCACCATCTTCTTTCGTCATTGTCATCCCTGATACCGCGCCTGTCAATCTTTCTCGCTTGTGGTTCTGCCCACATCGACGCGCCCGAAGGAAGTTTTGACATTTGCAGCATCAATGCACAAGCCTGAAGGAAGACTTCCGAGTCTCCAATGTTTCGCGCCCGTCGTGTTACATTACCGCCAAAGCTTTGCAGACACAAAGCACAGCTTCGTCGTTCTTCTAGCACAGTGCGCGTCTGCTCATACCGTGCCATATCTGCTGTCTGCGACTGCCTGTCGTTCGGCTCACTCCAGCGAATGCAACGCCAGCGCTTCGACGATGCTGTTCTCGTCGTAGCCGGGCTTGTGCTGCATGCGGCCCCAGTCTGATAGGTGGACTCTTCCTGCAGGAGACACATCCGACCCCTGGTCCAACATCACCGACAGTGAAGCCCCCCTGTCGCTGCTCTAGGACAGAGTAGTATCCTCATAGTACATGCCCTGCCCACACTTGTCTTAATTTGTCGCAATGAAGTGGACTGAATGTACTGACGATCGTGCCGTAGTTTACCTCATCCACTGTGCATTTATGCATGGCTTTAGCTGTCCCGTTGTTGTCGCCGGCAGATTTCGTGCCTTTGCCGCACAGTGTATCACGGGGACAGAGACATACCACCTCTGCTACTCCCCGTCCTTCGTGATGGGGGCCCGCTACAACATGCTCATCGAACCCCCAACCTGGGAAACGACAGATGGCTGCATCGTGGGCCATCGGCAACGGACATGAGACAGACATGCTGCTGTTGGTTGCAGACCACACAAAGCAGGGCCAGTGCTCCATCCATGCTCGCCTTTTGCTATGCCTCGATGAGGCACATGCTCCGCGGGCAAAAACGCTATGTGCTCAGCCGTGGGGCAGATGGTGAGCACCACCATTGCTCTTCTCGGGCGTTCTATGTCTCCGTGCCTGCATATTGTCAGGCGTATCGAAGAATGAGGTTGATAAGTCGCCATGAATCTTCGGCCTGCACGTTACGCATCAAGTGCCGGGTCTTCAATCCGATGCGCTTGTGCCTGACTCCACTGGCTATCACTCGCGGATCCGGCCCATAACGTGGCCAAATACGACTATGAGCGACTCTCTTGCAGTGTCCGGAATGCAGCTTTCGTGCCCGCGGAGCCTGTGCACATCATCCTCATGATCGTCAAACCTTGCAGGCTTTTGCCGTCCCACTGCCGGAGGTCTCGTTGTCCTGCGTCCCGCCGGGAATAATACTTGTTCGGTCTCATACATTTGGCCGCTGCTCCCCGACACAACTACCAGTTGCACGTTGACACCCTTCGTAACAGGGTTCTTTGAAGCGGCCATGCATGGTGGCTGACAGAATGGGGGTCTACTCAGTCTTGGGGCCAACGGTAACTTACCTGCAGAACGCCTGAAACAGCGGTCCAGACCTGAGCAGAACCCACGACTTTGTTTGCGCAGCCTGATCGGCACGCCGCTTCTGCCAGCGTTGCAACGGCTGCGCACACTCTTGTGTATGTGGGCATCCTCTCACCATGCGCTCTCATCCGTTGACCTTGTCTCCCCACCATGGAGCCTTGAGCAGCATGATCCACGGCGCATTGTACCATGGTCTTGCTTGCCGGCCCGTGCTGGGTCTGTCTGTCATGTCGCACCTGTCGCACAGGTATGCATCGTCCCTTCACCGCATCTGACCTGTCATAAGGGACAACGGTATGCAGTATTGCGATTTTGTAAGCGCATGGACTCTTCACACTCCTTGGACCATCCATCGTTCGATATTTTCTCGGTATGCTGTTCATTGACTGTCGGTCAATGCCTACTAGCTGTGCTTGATGATATCCCTGGACTGCCGATGGCACATATCTGTTGTCTACAGACCAGCCAGCCACAATAGCCAGCAGTGTAACCCAGTCGGCAAATGAGCACTCAAGACCGTATGCGAGGCAATATCACATCGCTACCGGGGAATCAAGTCGATTAGAGCTCGTTGGGAGGTGGCATCCCAAAAAGGTCGACTTCTCATTACTGAATGACCTAACATCCCAGTCTAATACTCCCAAAAACGTCAACGCTGACCCAATGCAACGCCAGCCGAGGGGCACCCAGGGAAAAGCCCCCTTGTATTGGGGGCACAGAAACAGGAAACCTATCACAGCTCTGGTGTGGCTCTCCGACTTGGACTTTCCACACCGATCTCTTCCCTCACACCAACCTGGCCATCTGCGGTGCTCCTCTCAAGCACGAAACACCTTTCCGCGAATATGCCCCGCTCGTTGCGTTCTCTCCAGGCACTGCTCACGCGCCGTACCATGACCTTTCTCCAGCCTCCCACATTGATCGTGATGCGTCTCCAGGGTGTGTGTCGTAGATGTTCGTATTTTGGCAGCTTGCTCAGCCTTTCACGCTCCTCGTGCAGGAAGCGAAATGTCGCCATGGCGGCCTCGAAGTCCCGGTCTGTACCAGCTTCAATGACGTCGAGTGGGCGGAGGAGAGTCTGAACGTGAACTGTGAGAGTGTGCAAGTTGCGAAATTTGCACGCCGCGCTGAGGAATTCCCTGGGGTCGCATTGTGTAACGTCCATGTCAAGTTCCAGCGTATGAAGTACCGGCATCGCGCTTGCAAGCCTCGCCAGATCTCGGCAGTGGATTGTGGGACAGACATGGTCTTCCTCGCCGAAGCCAGTGTGATCGCGGAGTCTGAGCACCTGTAGGGTGAGTCGATGCTGGAGGAGGGCATCGATGGAGAAGAGAGGCAAGTGGCAGACCAGGTCCAGGTTCTCCAGGGAATCGATGTACGACTCGACGAGATCTGACAATGCCCTTGTTGCTTCTCGTCGTCGATCCGGTTGGTGTGCGCTGAAGTCCTCCATCCGCAAGGTATGCAAGTGTCGTAAATCGTTCGGGTCAATTGAGCTGAGGAACTTGTAAGTCGGTACATGCACCAATTGCAAGCTCCTCAAGTGCCCGAATTTCCAATGCCTCGCCACCTCCCTCCGCGAATGACCCCAGTCATAACTCCTCAGCATCAAATCCTCCACAGCCGGCATCTTCCCATCCCCTTCCTCAAATTTGAAGCTTGTCCCCTGCCCACGATCCTCATAATGCAGAGTCTTGAGCCTCGGGGCTTGAAGGAGAAGTCGTTTCAGGCCTTGGACTTTCTGGGTCAGTGGTGGAGCTGGGTGACCGACTTTGAGGGAGGTGAGAAGGTGCGCTGGTATGGTGCTTGCGAGGATGTTTTCGTCGGCTGGAGAACTGGTGTTGGTGCTGGAGAAGGCTTGAAGTGGGAGATCTTGGATTTCGAGGGTGATATGGTTGCGATGGAGGTAGTTAAGGTCGAGTGCATTTGGGAGGAGCCAGCAAGTGCTCTTCGTGAGGTTTGATGGAGAGGTGTAGATCCAGCTATTCTTGTTAGATCAACTTTTCTCAAGACATGTCCTAAATGAGGGTTGATTTCGATGGTTCAGCTTTACGCACCGTATTGAGGAGAGTCGGCCCGCCCAAGCAAGAACTCTTCGAATGCCGGAGGGGTCCAGATCGCTGCCGACGATGGCTTGTACTGTGTGTTGCTGGATATGCTCATACAATCCTGGATATGTGTTTGCAGCATAAGGACTAAGGAGAGCTGCGTTGAACTCCAAGTTTCGGTATAATATGGGTGTAGCTACCGCTGCCACCCTCCTTGAAACCCTTCTTGCTGTCCATAACGAAATCTTGTCCTCAAGGCACAGCTGCAAATCACCTCATTAGCTTAAAAATTCTCTTCCACCACCAAGCTGTCGGGAACAAGCAATAGCGAAAGGCCAAAGTTTGTAGGATGACATACCTGCTCAAACACCAATGCTAAAAGCTCGGTGCTCAGATAATCCAGAGACATCCATGGCTTATCGCACGCACCACCAATGAGATTCATCCGCGTGACCTTACTCGAAAGCTGAGGAATTTTGCTATGACGACATGAGGACGAAGGCGGCAGTGGAGAGGAGATAAGGGTCGTAGCTAAGTGGTGCTGGCTGCTGCTATTTTTGCGGTTGTGACGCTGGTGGTGGTGCTGGTGATGCGGAGTTCCCAATGGCTGACAGAGGACGTCTGCCGGACAGAGCATCTTTGGGGTGATATTAGGTGTGAAAGGAAGAGAGGGGCCGAGAAACCTGACGTGTGTGTGTCTGGTGTGGTTGATAATAACGGTAGGGATGGTGGTTTGTCAGATCAGATGACTGGCATGAGAGAGTTTGTGATCGTTTCCATGACGGGGTAATCGGGGACTCGTCTGGGATGAATCAGGAGAAGCCGAGTGTGCGGGAATCCTTCCGATTTGAGGGTTATCTTTCTGCCCAGCTATGCAGACGAGCTGCCTCTTTCTCTCTTTTGGTCAATATCTGAATCAAGACTACTGTCTTGCTCCTCTTTTTGTGGATGGCTGGTCCAGAACAAGCTCCTCTCGTTAACAGATGATAGCGGCTTCTGCAGGGAAGATCGTATGCACGTCGTTGGTCCAGGTGTGTATGTATGCGTGAGCTGGCAGGTTGTCTGCAGTCGTGTTCGGTCCGGTAAGCTCTGCCACTATTGCTGGCTGATCTGTTATACGTATGATTTGCGTAGCCAAAGTCGTGGTATCAAGTCGAGGGGGAAAAGTGACAAGGTAGGTCAGTTTCCCAAAATATGTAAAGTGATTCGGCAAGGGGAAGTGTAAAGGGTGGGAACGGGACCCAGGGTCCGGCATATGGCACTAGTCCGGTTGAGGAGAAAGTCACGAACAGGTGTCTCTGTCTTGAGAACCAAGAAAAGAAATGGATGGAGAAGGTGAGTCGTGGTGCGAGAGGATGTATGCCAACGGAGTAAGCAGCGGGGCTTATGTTGAGCTGAAGACTCGGAAGAGGAGTTCTGATGGAGTGTCCAGTTGCTAGATGGTGTTTAAAAAGAGGAGAAAGGATTTAGAGGGAAGACAGGGAATGATAAGAAGGGATGCCCCGGACAGAGATGACTGCGGAGATTTGAGGCTGGAAGAGTATCAGTTGGCGAATGGAGTCAAAGCTTTCTTTCGTCCAAGCTGCAGTCCAAGCAGCCCTGGAGGAGGATCGGGATGCGAACTGGTGAAGAGGAGTCTCGATGGGCAAAAGGGAAAGAGGAGCGATGTGCAAGTCTTGGCTTTCCTGGAGTCGATGCGATACGTCTAGGAGTCCAATAAAAATGGGTTTTGCTTCTGGTGCAGGGGAGTTCCGTGTGCCTTCTGAGTCTACTTTTCGAATACGGTCGGGAAATTGATCAAATGAAAGGTATTAATGGAGATGGGTGGCAAGATATGAAATGCAACAGAAGTAGCAGAGCCAGAGGGCGGTTGTGAGTCTATCCGAGAAACCGGGACGATAGTGTGTGGGAAGGGGGGTTTTGTAGATGGAGCCGGCTGAGCGTCATCACGTCCAGTAGCGAATAGGGTGAATAGTCTGAAGAAACGTCGATAATGCGACAGCCTTAGCTTGGCACAGAATGTCAATCAAGAGATACGATTGGCGCCTTGAAGAGTGGTAAGAGAGACACGGACCTACAGATTCGGTTATCACATCGTGGTGACTGACTAGAGCAGAGCGTGCGACTCGCCCGTCGAACCAAGACATTGTAGTGGCCGCACGGGGCTCACTCGCGAAAGAGGTACATGTCCGGATGTCAGCGCCGAACGGAGCCGGAGGAGAGTCAGACAGGCCCAAAAGTCACAATGTTGCACATATGATGTATGATGTGCGATCGAGTAAAAGGAATGTGGAAGAACAGCGCGGCACCAATCGCATGAAAGGCTGCGGCTGATGGATGTTGAACCATGGTTCAATGGTTGATGAGTTGGCGCTGCGCTGCAGGATGGGCGCTGATCTGGCATGCAGACATGGAAGGAATGTCAGATGAATAGCATGCGGGAACCTGAGACGCCGCAAGAAGCACAGACGGGCAAAGCAGAACATTGAGATGCGAAGAAGGGATGTGGGTTTAGTCTAGGCAGCCGAGTGGCCTGGAGAGCCAGTCGCATCCGAGCAGGAAGGTGATTTGGTCGGACCTGCCCCAAGAGTGAAATTGTGACGTTCCCCAACCAAAAGTCGGCATTCGCTCTTTCCCAGATCACCAATTTGACAGACACACATTCACTCACTGCAAATCTACAACGCGGTTCGGGGCGCCCGTCCGTGCTGGCTCCCTTTCTCTCAGGCCTCGACTCGTTCGTTGGAAACGCCGCCGCCGTCGGGACCCCGTTTCGCAAGATTGACCAAAAAGGGAAGTTGCTGGACCTGTGCAGCCAATCGCGACATGGTGGGGAATCGCAACGAAGAACCAGCACATCCTAGACGACTGGGTCTATTTCCAAGTGCGATGCGATGCGATGCGATGAGACTAGTAGCTTTGGGTCTTAGTCTTTAGAGCTACACAGCGAGGAGGGGATGAGACACGTTTGCACATGGGAGGGCCCGATGCCCTTGCCTCAACCAGTACGCGGATAGCTCGATCCTGGGCAGTGGTATTTTTGGCAAACAAGCACTTGCAGTAGGCTCTCACAGGGCTGGCAACGCTACGACAGCGAGATGCAGGCGCCATCATCGGCCTGCTACAGCTATAGTGCTACCACCAGGCGTTCATTCTCACCAGTCTCTCGGAGCATCAACTCCATGGCTACCTACCTTGCCTCACCTACTGGTACTGGTACTGGCCTTGATCTCGCAATTCTGTTCACCCTGTCTACAATGCCATCGACAGCACTTCACCGCCTCTTCCCCAAGCCAAGTCCCACCAAAACCCCTCTCTACCTGTCTTCGCCTATCGACCTCCTCCACTAATATTCTCAGCCGCGCTCCCCAAACCCAACTCCATCATGGAGGTATCACATGTCTCTCCCCATCTGCTGCACAACTTAACCTTGGGTTCCCCCAAGTGGATCGTTCGCAAGCATAACACCGATCCGGCGTTTCGGGTCTCTCAACCTTTTCTTATTCCTGACAGATCACATCCTGGTCCATGTCAGCCGAACCGACAAGTGTCAACCCGAGCACAACAGGGTTTCGCCCAATAATGTGACGACGACGATCGCTGAGAAACCCCAGTCACGGAGACAGGCAGCGGGCGGCATGAGCCGCATAACGTGTCAAAAGGGACGAGACAAAGTGTTGAGGACATTGTTACCCGATCAGTCGGATCAGACTATTGGGCTTATCACTTTCCCTTCGCAATCCCTCCCCGAACCTGCTTAAGCTGGCACTGATATTACTCCTCTCTTCTTGGCTGACCCTTGCTGGCAGGGGCCGCGGGAATCGGTGAAGACACGAGCCGTGTCAAGCATATTTCAGCTCCTCTGATGCTTGCGAATTGATTAACGAAATCGATCATCAAATCGCGATGAAGGAGGAAAGGAGAATATACGTCCGATCTTAAATGTGATCAGATCGGGAGACCGCTTATACCATGCGATTACTTATGCGGGCTATAGAATAGCCACGAGCATCGACGACCTTCGGCTGCAAGCCCGCTCTTCGCCAGAACAGCCTGCGAAAGCCAAAGAGACTTCACAGCTTAGTCCAAATTTCGACAATCAGTGATCGACAGCGATAAGATACGCTTTCGCTAAAGTGACAGTTCAATCTCGCTTCAGTGCCGTCTTCACTTCTTACTTCTTCCCCGGCCTCGCTTCGCAACGTCAGCCTCAAATCCACTCCTCAAACCAGCTTACTAGTTGTGCCTCAGAATGTCTCTCAATTACACGTTCTTACTCTCAAGATCTTCCAATTGAAGTTATATCACCGTCATCATGTTGAACATTTACTTCTAAACACGAAATGTCCAAAATCTGGACCTGAGCCGTGACCAAACGCACATGTGTCGTCAACGGCATCGATTCGTAGTCTAGCGTGACAGTAACACAAAAGCCACACCCGCAAGGCATGGCTAAACAAGAGCCGAGACACCGGTACCGACCGTCGCAATTCGTCATGCTCGCCAAGTTTCTATCCTAGAGCCACAAGCGCGTAGCCTAATTGGCCTTGCCTAACTGCCGAGCTGTCGAACCACACCTCACACAGCATCTCGGTAGTAACCATGCCCAATCTACGGCCCTATGCGCCATCGCCCCGGATCGGCTCGGCTCCTCAACAAGTTCTGGTCTTAGTCTAAACCGACCATGGCAACTATGACCACCACGGAAAGGCAGGTTCTCAAGTAGCACACAACTGGGGATACACTACTACAACCCTGGTGTTTCCTTCGAAGTTCAGCCTGTGAGGATCTTCCATGTCGTATGGTAGAGCCTCACGAATCGCATTCCACTCAAGCAAGCCACGACAGAGAGTCCTAGATCTGCGAGTGGCGTTCGCTTGCTGCTACATCGAAGTGCTAGTGTGAACGTGGTGCATGGGCTGGGCGAGATTGAGAGATCCGATTCGTGCACAATATATGCAAAGAAGTTGTCGAACTAGTCCTCAATGAGATACTCTTATCTTGTTGGGCATTGACAACCTGACTCCCGTTGATCCACGTCGAACCTTTGACGTGGCTGGAGACGGCGAGATGAAGAGCGTGTTCGTGATCATTTGGAAGCGATTACGCATGTGAGTGACAAAGTAGGAAGTTCGATATAAGACGTCATCACATGACAGAGTCATACGGTAAAGTTCTCAGAGTAGGTGTGCTCGCGGTCTCGCCCAATCTCGTAAACCCAATGCATCTCGCTCAATTTCATGTGGCTCGCTGTGAGGATATCTCATGCTACCTCTACCGCTTCTCCATAACGCAAGCCCCCATGACAACATTAAAACAAAATCTGCATCGTACGTAATCCGTAATCAGAAATCCATCCCCATCTTCCACATCAGTCGAAAATACGACAGACATCAGCTTCCGGCCTCTCTCTCTTCATCGCTCCACCGGCTTATAGGGTATACAAATATCAGTGCAATTTCCAACCACCATCTTTCACAGTGTCGCAATTTTAGTATCTGACCTCGGGTGCTTTGGTCTGCTGTGGAGAGTCATAAATATCATCGTCGTCGAGGCCAACTGGCTTGCGCTGCGCCTGTTGACCACTACCACCGAAGCCAGGGTGGAAAGGCTCCTGGGCATGGCGTGGTTCCTGGTACGCGGCCTTTCCAGCGGAAACAGGATTGTCTTGAGGGTCAGCGAATGGGTCGTCCCAGACTTCATCCTGTCGGGGCTGCTGCGCTGCTGACGACCCAGAGCCCGAGGCCAGTGCCGCGGCGTGACCCGGTGGCGGACCTGGAGGAGGCTCATAGGAAGTCTCAGTGGCCTTGCCCTTCCCGTTGCTGGGGGTATTGGTCCCGCTACCGCTGGCGCCTAGACCGATATCCATACCTCCGCTTCCGCCGGGCGCAGCCGTGGAAAGTGGCAAGAGACCACTGCCTCCATTCGAGCCAAAGGAGAGCGCAGAGTCCTGTCGAGGCAGAAGCTGGTTTGCACCATTCATCTCTGGCGATTGTTGGATGTTGGAATCGGTTCTTTCAAGCTTCCTAGCATTGAGCATAGCACGTTGGTGCTGGTTCAGTGCCGTCTGCAGCTGCTCGTTGGTGTCAATCAGACTCTCCATCGTGTCGTTGTCCGGAACGGGGCTCTGAGAAGACATGTAGGCTTGGATGCTGCGAGATGCGCTCACGCAGCGGTCTGCAAACTCGCGAATGAGCTCATTCCCTAGAATCTCGTTTGGTGGTGTGTTCATAACAACTTGTTCGAGCAATTTTGCAGATGTCCGTGCCTCTTCGAGTCTTCCGGCAAGCTCGGCTGGAGGAGGTAGTCCGTATGCATTTTGCTGCATGTTATGTTGCGAGTAGTGGTTTTGTGTATGCATGCCGAGAGCTTGAGCTTGCGAGGAGTGATCGCGACGGCTTCGGTGGGGTTTTCTCTGCACATCAATCAGTCAAGGCCCGGAGGACGATAGGTTGGCTCTCAACGTACCCCGAACTTCTTGTATGCCTCTTCTTTCTCCTTCTTCCACATTGAGACAATCAGCATGAGGTTCTGATCATCCAATTTGGTGTTCTCGAAATCGTCCATAGTCTCCATTAGAATCTGGCGAACGCTTGCGTCCCTCCCATTTTTGAGTAGAGCTTGTGCAGTGTCGACGAACTTCTGATCGATGTTTCTCGTGAATGTCTCGCCAGGGTTGTCGGTGAGGATACGCATGAGCATGACAGCATTGTACTGCCATGATGGCCGCGAATTGTAATCCTTCGACAAGAACTTTCGGATCATACGTGCGCACTCGGCCGCAGCAGCGGGCGACGATTCGGCAGCATCGACAATCGGAGGAAGAAAGAGGACTTCGTCGCCCTGGAGAACTTGTTAGCAGGCATGCTCTTGCACGCGCGGCACGAGCTGCCTTGTGCTCCCGATGCGACTCACCTTGACATTGCCACCCGATTCACAAAAAGCTTTCTACAATCAGATGTTAGCCGACAATCAGTTCAGCGAGAGGACTTAAGAGTCCTCCCAAGATAAGAGGCCACATACGACGCTATTATGGGCTGTTGCTTCTGGGGTATCTTTAGCAGTCGAACCGAGCGGCGGTGCGGCTTCGCCAGCTGGCGCGGCATTGGAGCCACCTAGGTATTCAACGTCAGTAGGCTGCTTCAGGTTGAGGTGGAAACACCATGCTCACTCCCTGAAGACTTCTTGCGGATGCTACCGAGCATGCGGTTCATGCTCAGACCCTTCATGGACTTCATTGTGACGACCGTTGACGTGATGTTTGTAGAGGCGGAGGAGGGAGAATGCGGGACAACGGCGGAGATCAGTGTCGACTTGCGCTGAGCGTGGACGGCGAAGGAACAAAGACGCAATAGACGAGTTCGCGGAGGACGAGAACGAGCAAGAAAGCACCCAGAAGTTGAGCTGAAAAAAGTCGCACGTAAAGATTGCTATGATGCAGTTGATAGATAATCAGGGACCGTTGGTCGCCTTGTCTTGCCTGCCTGCTGCGCCGTGAGGAGGACCCTCAAGTGGATCGGCACGCGGAACTGTGGGATAAGATGATGGAAATGGAGGCCCCTCCCACCGTTGTCGCAGGGGTCGAACGTGTGCGTGGAGCTCGGATCCTTAGTAGTGCAGACCGTTTGTTGTTCTGCTTCGCTGTGACTTCTAGAGGGACAGCCAACAGAATGGTTAGACAGTGGGTTCCCCCTCTTCGCTTCTTAGATTACTTTCGACAACGGTGACGGCGGTGGCGGGGGGAGGACGATGATGGGGTGAAACCAGGGGTCGTCAGTGCGTTATGTATGTTTCGTTTGTTCTATGCAGGATCGCAAAGCACGAGCCAGACTTGGTGGCTTTCTGAGAGACGCAGGTTCGCGACCTGAATCCTTAAGGCGCAGGAATGCTATTCGGCTTAGTGTTGCGTGGTAGCTCAATTGGGGTCCGTTGATGGTGACGTGGCTGGCAGGTGAGGGAGCTTGATGCTTGGTGTGGTTTGGTGGGGGAGGTTGCGCCAGTGTGGATCAAGAACCCAAGGAGGAAGTGAGATCGCTACAGGGTATTTTGATGGCTCGAGAAAGGACCGAGGAGGAGAGGAAACACTTCTTGAATCCGCGAAATTGACGGAAATATCGAGCTTTGATTATTAATAGTTGTAACGAGTTCTCTTTAGAAATTGGATCTCCCATTTGAACAATAATACTTACCCAGTGAGTAAGCGTTTCTGGTGGCATGAACACTAGCACCTCTCCCATCCCGTATGCTCAGCCTCTCCATCATACGCAATCCATCACCATCTGCGTCAGCACCTCTTGGCCTACGCCTCGACTCAGTCACACATGCCGTGCAACCCCTTCACAGCAGCTCACTAAGACTCTCGCGCACCTCTCGTCACAACTGGAAGCGGCGTAAAGTCTTGGCTAGCGTAAAGTAGCAAGCAAAATAGTAAGTGAAATAGTAAGTTCTGATCATTTGACTACATGGGGCAAGGCAGTTTGCTCGGTTTTAAGACAACCCCAAGAGACATGTCCTCCGTGGAGTTCGGTCCGAGCCGGCTGCTGATGCTATGGGGAGTTCAAACGCTGTCAGTTGCTAAAAGTCTATTCGTCCTCTCCTGCATCGTCTTCGTCCCCTTCATCGTCAACAATATCTTCAACGATGAGAGTCCCCGACTTGCCGATGGTCTCTCCTATTGTTGCCGTGTCGCTGCATTCGTACACCTCCTTGGGCAGGGTTGAGACGATCCTGAAAGTGAAGTTGTGTTCGTAGCCTTCTGGCTTAGAAGCATCACCTTCAACGTCTCCTGTGATGTTTTCGTAGCATTCCACAAATGCGTACAACTCCTCCATGGGGGCGTCCTGTGCAAATCGTCTGACAACCCTTCCTGCCCCGGATTCTTGGGGCATCATCAGCGCGACACGCGTCACCTGCTTATCGGAAGCCGGCGGTTCGGGCCTAATCATTGTGGCTCTCCATGCTCTCCACTGCGTCTTCTGCTCCTCCAAGCGAAGCGCGGCCTCTGCCTCTTCCTGAGCACGCTTCTCCGCGGCGGCGGCAGCGGCGGCCTCCTCATTCTTTTTCCGAGCCCGCTCCCGGTCCATCGCCAATGACCTTTCGTACGCGGAATCCTGTTCGTTGCGAAGGTTGCGCGCGAATTCCTGGGCTGTGCGCTCAGCTCGTACACTCGAGAGTTCGGCGCCATACTTTTCGATAGCCCCCTGCAGTTCCGAGAGGTATGTCGCCGCAGGCATAGGACCGACGAGTCGCTTGACGATCCCCATCCGCGTGCTGCCCTCCTTGGGCGTGAGACATACTAAAGCTGAGAAGGGAAACTTGGTGCAGTTGTATTCGGACGCGACTTGGTATGCTTCCGAATCTAAAATGTTGCCGCCCCAGAGAATGATGTTGCTAGACGGCTCTTTTAGAAATTGGACGACCTCCGGCGCAAGCAGAGTCTCCTTGACGAATGACTCCGTGTCGTCGTGCTCTGGTGACATAAGAACAACCAGCATGAACTTGACTTCCTTCTTTGCGAGGTCATGCGCCTGGGCAATGCCGCCTTCGAAGAACGGCAACTCGTTAACACCGTACTCCTCATCGAATTCTCTCCTGAACCGAGCAGCTGTATCGCGGGGCATTAACATCCGTCTGCCATTCGTACTCCTCAAACCGCTGGTCACGGCTCTTGACCTCAAAGAAGCAGGCAGGAAGGAGAATATGTAGAGGCAACTGCGAAAGAGGCTAGACGCTAATCTCCAGCCTAAAGTGAATGGCATGAAGACGATGGAAAAGAGCCAGGGTGTACCCAAGGTAGTTGGTTGATGCGGCACGATTCGGGGCGCGGGGTCGGTCTGGGGTCTTCGACTACTCGTACTCGATCGTTCTCCTGCTAAGAGGCTTTCTTGGAGGTTTTCATGACGTGCGGCAACTCGGGGAACCTCTTGAGCAGCCATGGCCTCTGCTAAAGGGTCGGGGCCTTCGCCGTCAAAGAACTTGGCGATGGCAATCTGTTGATGCGCATGTCAGCCAGCTGCATATTGAATGACAACAGACTTGCCTTACCTGCACATTCCATTGCGACCTCTCCAGAAGTGGTACTGCATCTTTGATGTCTTGATCCGTGACTGCGAGGTACTGCTGTAGAGCTTCCTGCTGCGTCGAGGACAGCTGGTCCATATCCACGTCCGCCATGATCTCCGTCCACTCTCCTATTCTTCTCAAGGCAATTAGCCTCCAAAAATAGATGCTCACGCTTGTCGCATACGGTGCGGTGGTCGTGTGTGAGATTCGATGCGATACGAGGTTGAGGCCACTTGTCGTCGAAGAGGTAGTCGAGTCTGTAAGATGCCTTCGGTTGCGCTTCTGGGTCCAATATGGCTGATGAAAGTCAGGGATGGTGATGTTGTTGTCAGACTGATGTAGGAGGAACAGAAAATTCTGTTTGGGTTGAGAAGGAAGGAGTTAAGTTCGGATTAAGGAAGCTTGACAGCTGTGCTGATGATGCAGTGTCTCCACCCCAAGATGGCGGCGGACGTCTATCGGAGTCGGGGGCAGCGCGACACACCTCAGCACCACCGCCCGCGCCACGCTTCACCACCCTCCCCCGCCATAGTGCAGCTTCTCCCCGACCACACTCGACCCTCGAAACCACCATATTCATCCAAGCACCGTTCCCCTGAAAGTCGTCACAAAACATCTTATTATCACCCATGGGCGAGGTCCAGCCGCCATTGAACAAATCATGGGCTGCGGCTGCTAGACGTCTGGTCCGTGCCCCTCTCCCTCTGGCTATCCGCGTTTACGGCCCGCGTCAGCTCGATCTCGCCATTGTTCGGCGGTCGCGTGCTCTACACGGCGTCGCATTAGCTCTGACTGACTTCTGAACAGGCGAGGTAGGCTCGAAGGGCAGAGCGGCGCGCTTTCCGCACCCATCGCGACCATGGCGACTTCGCGATATCAATCTTCAGACCTTCGGCGCCAGGTCGGCTCCCCGAGACCTAAGGGACGGGGTACGTGGCAGCAATGCCGTTCCATACCAATTGCAGCCGGTGAAGATTCTAACAGGTCAAAACAGAGAATAAGGAAACTCCGTGCCGGAACGTACTCATCTACGGACACTGTCGATACGAAGACCAAGGCTGTACATTCAGCCACGATTCGAACAAGAGCAATACTAGTTCCTCACAACAAGAAGCGTACGTTCTTTCGGCGGAATGAAGTATCTTTCTGTTCTGCGCATCACCTACAATTCCATTCCATGGGACGCGGCATGTCGTTTGAGCCAGGTCTAGGCAGGCTGATACTCTGGGGCCACATTGCAGCGTCACGAGTGCATCCACGCTGACCCATTGATATACAGGATAAAGAAGTCTCTCAATGTAGATTCGCCATCTTTCACACCAGCGGGCTTGCATACCGTCGGAAAGAAGGCGGCCTTGTCCACACAAGCTGCGACCTTCACCCCTAAGGGTCTCGGTGGTGAGTGTCATGTTGTTTGAAGTGTGTGAACGCTGAACTGACGATCCAGCGACCTCTCCAAACTCAACGCCAGAAACCGAGCCTGCGGTTTTCAATCCGGCTACAATTCGGGAGTTTACCCCAAGCTTTGATGTGAGTGCACACGATACTCACTTGTACTACGTGAATGCCTTGCTGATTACGACCAGGCCGCTCCGGGGGAGTCCTCTCAAGATGGCTCAGTTTCATATGACCCTTTCACCATGTCCGCTATGGGCCAAGGGCTTCCAGCAACACAATACAATCCCTACGCTGATGAACACAACCCCCTCGCCGGCACCGCAGCTGGTTTCTTTCAGCCCCAATCAGCCTTCGTCACACCTCTCCAACCCCTCCAACATCACCTATATGCACCCGTCGGCCCGCACCGTGAGGACATTATGCCGTACCACCGTCTCACCCACGACTTCTTTCTCCCCGAGAAGCTTCGAGAAGAGATGCAGAAGAAGGCGGAGGCGTCCCTGCAGGTGATGCCTAACTCGCAGCTCCCGCAGCTGGATAACTACCACTCTCTCGTCGCCCTCGATACTACACACAAGAAGAACGCAAACGTCTATGGATTCCCTAGTTGGGTTTACAAGGCGACCTCCATAAAAAATGGCAACATGTATTGTCTCAGGAGGCTTGAAGGATACAGGTTGAGCAATGAGCATGCTATCAGATCTGTCAAGGATTGGCGCAAGGTCAACTGTGGCAGTGTCGTCACTATCCACGACGCCTTCACTACCAGGGCCTTTGGCGATAGCTCTCTGCTCTTTGTGCAGGACTACCATCCTCTCTCCAAGACCCTGGCAGACGTTCACTTATCGACGAATACTACTCACGGCAACCGTTTCCAGTCCAAGACCGCCATCCCGGAGGCCGTTCTCTGGGGTTATATCTCACAGATCGCCAATGCCCTCAAAGCTATTCACGGCGCCGACCTAGCCGCGCGCTGCCTTGATGTCTCGAAGATTCTTCTGACGGACAAGAACCGCATTCGTCTAAGCGGTTGCGCCGTCCTCGATGTTGTGCAGTTTGAAGCCCGCCGTCCCGTGGCAGACCTCCAACAAGAGGACTTCCTCCAGTTCGGCCGCACGCTTCTTTGCCTGGCCACTAATACCCTTCCGGCACACCTTACTAACCTTCAATTATCTGTCGAGCAGATGAGCCGTGTCTACTCCATCGAGCTCCGCGACACTATTCTCTGGCTTCTCACCCCCCAACAAGGCGCGACTGCCACGGCAACTGCTGGTAACAATGCCGCAGCGGCACCGTCACGAAAAGGCATCGATGAATTTATCCGCGGGATAGCATCTCACATGGTCTCTACCTTCGACGGTGCCCTTCAAGCCTCTGACGAGTTAAATACCCATCTCTATCGTGAGCTCGAGAACGGCCGCCTCACTCGCCTCATGCTCAAACTTTCTACTATCAACGAACGTCCAGCCGGCACATCCGGCGATCTTGACTCCAGCATCTCCTCCGCTGGTGAACGCGCCGCCTGGTCCGAGAACGGAGAGCGCTATATGCTCAAGCTCTTCCGAGACTATGTATTCCACCAGGTGGACGCGTCAGGCAACGCCGTGCTGGATGTTGGCCACATGATCCGGTGTCTCAACAAGCTGGACGCTGGCATCGACGAGAGGATTTGCTTGACGAGCAGAGATGAGCAGACGAGCTTCCTGGTGAGTTACAGGGAGCTGAAGAAGCAGCTTGGTGCGGCATTCGGAGAGCTACAGAAGAGTAGCAAAGCTGGGAGGGGACTCTAGAGGAGACGACTTGGGTATTCTACGGACATGTGGGAGAGAGGACGAAGGAATCATGGTCCAAGATGGAGCCATTACTCCATGTAAGGGAGGACGAGAACAGCTAGGCCTCGACCGCTACACAGCGCTGGCGGGGGTCAGGGAGAAGATAGCGGGATGGTAGAAACAGACAGCGAATAACATATATATTCCACCCTATATGCATCGTGCCGATGGGAACTGAAGTGGTGCCATATGTGAATGCTGGCAGCCTTTGATATATCTATTGTGTATTGTGGCTAGAACATAAAGCTCTGGCAACAGTCATGCTGCGTGGCTGCTATACCGAGCACGCGTAAGTCCATCAGACAGGCGCACCAGTCGTCACCAGCGGTGGTCTGTTCCCTTCCAGGGGTTGCGCTCAGCTCGTCCTGATGGCTACGAGCCCGCAATCGGCCTTCGCCTCCGCATAATTCTGCCTCGTCCATCGTTGCGCATATTCCCGACTCGGTCACCGCTCAATCCTCCTCTGGCTGCGCGAATGGGTTCGCAATCTCCTCGCTGCCGTCGACGGGGCTGACAAGGACAAGTAGAGTGCCTCTTGCGACGACGAGACCGAGTGGGCGCGTTGATTCGTTTCCTTCGTCATCTGTTCGAAGCTATCGTCAATATTTGATCCGGCGGGCATCGCAAAACAAGTCGCGCGCACCAGGCGCAATGCAATCTGCAGAGAGGAAGCTTACCTCTGACAGTCTCCTCCACATCATCCAAGACCAGGTTCATCAGCGCATCGTATCCCTTCAACGTGCCCTTGACTACATCGAAAAATGTCAGCAATCGACCTCAACCGCGACGTCCAACGTCGCAAGCGCATCGCAGACATACCTTCTCGACCGCCGTTGAACTTGACAGTGATCTGCTTGTCCATGTATTTGCCCAGGTCGAGGATGTTCTCCTTCTTCGGCCTCTCCTTCTCTTGATGGCCACCGGCACCACCACCGCCTCTGCCTCCCCGACCGCCACCTCGTCCACCGCCTCGGCCCCCTCCTCTTTGCGTTCCTCTGTTGTTATCGGACATGGTCGCGTCGCATCGAAGGGTGAAAGCGGACAAGAAAAGAATCGACAAGGGCAAGCTTGTCCTGAGCGGTTGTGGTGGGGTGTGTGCGTGATGGGTTGGTGTGCCGCGTTGGCGGTTAAGAATAGATCAGTCGCAAGAATAGGTGCAAAAATAGGCGGGGTGTTCACGCCGAGCCGGGGCTGCTTTGCTGCTTGAACAAGGTTGGTCGTCGCTTGTGAATACCCTTTTTGGCAGATTGCAATGCCTTTCTGCTTATTGTTATCTACCGGAAAATAGCACTCTTTGCTTTTCGAGATACAGGCAAAATTAGGCGACTTTGAGGCAGTTATCGAGCGTCCTTGATCATTGGCGTTGATGGTGGACTGCTTGATGATGCAAAGCGCTGTAGTCGAGGGAGACTCTGAACGCCTCCTTCGGGTTAGCGCACCAACAACAGCCACAGTGGCACAGGCTTTTGAGTCTGTCTTCGTCCGGCCTGTGCCCGGAATGGGTCTAGGGTGTCCACCGCGGAGTTGCTCTGAAAGCGAGGTCCATCCATTCGAGCTCGTGAGCACTTCACGAACGATCACATCGGTCCCGCATACTTAAAGCTGTATGTTGCACATGCCCACACACTTTTGCACATCCGGCCACCCCCATGCCCTTTCGCGCAGCTTCAGACGGCACGCCGGCGGCTACGAGGACGCGCTGCTTGCCAGTCCGGGCTACATCTAAGTAGATATTGATGCCGATCATGGCATCGTTTTCATGCTCACCGCGCTGACAGCGGTGCCGCACCCTTGCGGCTGTGCCGTTGACTAAAGGACTTGGTACGTGCCTAAGCTTCGGCACGGCTGAAGGCGAAAAGTCGATGAAGGAGGACAAGACCATATACCGCCGCGCAGTGGTCAATGGAGCCCAGCTGTGCAAGAAAGCCAGTCTCACATGTAGAGAAGCTCGATACGCGTACGAATGGCGGCTCCATCGATGGAGATCTTCACCTTTCAAGAGGTCAGTCGAGTGCGCACGACCCTTAATTGCGACGACCAGACTTTGCCAACCCCTGGCTCGCCCCTCGAAAGATGCCCGTGTTGGTGCACAAAGCCCGATATCTATGATGCCCCTCCACACCACCAGTCAGGAACCAAGTGCCCGCCCGAGGTGAGCCACAAGTTACAACCACCATGGCCAGACCAGCGACCAGCGGCGGGCGGAAAGGGTCCTTGCAATATCGCGGCGGAGGCCAGGGTGCAAAAAGAGGGGCCGCCGTTTGTTCTCTGAACCTGGTGACAGGGGCACTATATTGAATCCCTCCCGGTGATTCACTGGCTATCGCCTGCTCCACTTCTGCTTCGACTTCAAAGTAGCAAAAACAGCATTGATCGGCGTTGTGGCAGAGCGGTTGGCGCGGACCCCGCAGCATCCGGGCGCCGCGATCAATGGCCTTGTGTCGTTCGTCTAAGTGTGTGCGCGCGTATGGGGCAACAGGGGCGAATCAGGGCAAGTCAATAATAAACGTCGACCAAAGGTCTCCTCGTTCGTTCGCCTGCCAGATCTGGCCCTGGGTTTGGCTTTGAGGCGTGTAAGACCCTGGGTCGTCTGCTCGCACGTTAGTCTAGCTTGGTCGTCCGTAGAGCGAACCGAAGGGATAACATCCTGGGCGCAGGGCATCAAGCCAAGGATGGGAGGCGGCCCCCTCGACATTGGATAACTTCTCCATTTTTACATGGTGCTCGTGAGCCTCAACTACTCGGTACTCAGCTTTGATGTCGGTCAAGTCGTTCTAAGCGACATTCATATTTCACTTGCTTGACTGGTTGAAACAAAAAGGTTCAATGGCCGCGCCGGCACTCACTCGCTTGTGACATCGCAGGAACTAGCCGAAATAATCAGCCACAGAATGCTTCGGAGGGTGCGGGATGCTGATGATCTGCATCTGCAAGCCGGTTGCCAGATGCAAAAGTAATGCAGCATTTGGTGACTGAGGCACGACTTGCGAGCTACTCCGCAGTGCCGTCCCTGTTTGTGTTTCCTCCCCCACAATCTCCATGACTCTAGTACAAACCAAGCCGAAAGGGGTTCTGACTTCATATTAGTCGCGGTGGCGACAGAGCTCTCCGCTCGACGGCCTTTCGGTGTGTTCACATGCATCCTCTGCCTCGAGACTCTTGCGAAAACTGGACCATTTATCGTAGATTGCAACAATGCGAGGCACTCTCGGCTCTGTGCTTTGCCGCTTCCGTTGAGTCGCGATCCATGCAGGGAGGACACACCTTGTTGGGCAACCAGCGCCACGCGGAGATGCCACGGTGCCCGTGATTCGCGATCTCATACACTGCCATCGTCCAAAGATCATTGATCGCCTGAGTTTCGACCCAAAAAGAGTTGGCTGTCCTCCGAATCATGCTTGTGTGGGGTTCGTGCTGCTGAGGCCGAAGCATTGACGAAAAGCGGCTGACGAGCGGCTGCTTTGAGCAGTGTAACGCGAGGGCGGAAGAAAAATGCCCCGTGTAGTTTCTTGATTTCCTCGTGAGCGCCGCTGAGGCAGGCGGGCATCATATCTGGGTCTTCGCGGAGTCGGCGCGACTATCATTGCCTTTTTCGAGACTGCATTTGACAGGGAACAGGTCCATTTGTAGTCAG
The DNA here is from genome assembly GCA_021347865.1 of Sarocladiaceae sp. CBMAI 1973. Classification (NCBI taxonomy): domain Eukaryota; kingdom Fungi; phylum Ascomycota; class Sordariomycetes; order Hypocreales; family Sarocladiaceae; species Sarocladiaceae sp. CBMAI 1973. Next base: position 195,540 of record WNLN01000023.1, read on the forward strand.
CTGCAGTCCAACCGGCGATTGGCAGGCTCCACCTGGACATCCATCCTTTCCACTGCCCATGTCCCTTCTGATGACCCTTCAAGGCTGCGTCCTGCCTTATGCCACTTTGGCAAGCGAATGAGGACAAGGGAGGGAGGCGCGAGAGCAGGACGGAGAAAATGATTACTGGGGGAGGGTGTTGATCCCTGCACTACAGGGACATTGTGGGGACATACAGCCAATGTGTGGTGATTCTGTACATGACGAGGACAGGGTTTCGACGTTCATCGAGGACGAAAGGCATCTGCCGAGAGGTCATTCGGAGGTGCACCCACACTTGGCCTGGGGTATTTGCTCCAGATGTCAGGGCTGCTTGTCGAATAGAGCAGGGTAGTCGTTGCGCTCTACTTGCGGCGACGGCGAGAGCGAGAAGCGCTAAGAGCCTTCTAGAAATTGACGACTGAATGAAAGCAAGTCAGCCTCTTGATACGACAAGATGCTCGTGGCGGAATAAGTCAGGTGTGGAAAGTGCTGCGCGTAGGATGGTGTCTAGACTCGGCAATGTCGCGTCGAGGGTGTGTATAGGGCGATGGATCGACATGAAGATCAGAGGTCGCTTCGCGAACATGGCTGCATGTGAGAGTCTGGATTTCCATGATCTGCTGGGCATGGCAAAGCTGCAGGATCCTGTGGTTCGACCGTTGAATCCGGTGCTTTATTCTGGCTGGCAGGAATAAAAGTCGGGGCCTGCGTCCAGTCTACGATCTTAAGTGGGATTGATGACTGCCCTTGGTCGATGATCCGTGAAACTTTGTTCTGCTGATCGAGCCGAAGCCGAGTGAGTCAAGTATTCCCAGTCCGTCTCATTCAATCTTGATCTCACCCATTTTCTTCTTTCCCACGCTCATCTTCTTCTCTTCCTGTGAACCGTCGGCCTGGCACAGAAAACAGACGATCCACTCCACCTCACTCCGAACGCATTGCATCGCATCGCACAGCGTGTGTTTCCAGCTTCGGCGGCCCCACCAGCACCTGATCGCAGCTGCCCACACTGGCAATTCTCAACGACGGACGGGCATGGGACTGCCTGGGGCCCTTGAAGCGAACATACTAAGCTCCAACTGTACCCCACCAACTTCGGGGTGAAGCTTTACTGAGAGAGACGCATTCGCTCGCTCTCAGCTCAGCTTTGTATCGCCTTACCTCGCCTCCGAATTCGACGCTGCACCTGCCACTTCGTTACTTCCTGCCGCAGCCGCATCGCCCCACGCTCTTGCCCGTGTTGACATCCATTTGAAGGTAACACGGACTGCAAGAGCGTTGAATTGCGCTTTCCTCTACCCTCTTCTTCTCAGGCACCACTCCAAAGAACTAGAGGCACAAGCTTAGGACCAAGCACTGCCCTCCACTCGTCCACTTCGCCTCTGTCCCCTCAGCGATCTACATTCATCTTGACGGGGCTGCGTGTCATTCCCAAACGGTTTCCCGTTCTCGCTCACCCACATCCACCATTCATCTGTTACTCTCCCCCTTCTTCGTCTTCCTCTCCGTATCCTATCATCCATTGCCTCATACTTGTTGCTTGCATATTTCTGTCACCCCTTTTTACAGCACTCTTCGCAACTTGCGAACCTATCACTGTCCCTGAGTGCAATACACGACATCCCCCCAGGAGATCCTCCCAGTGTGTCGCTAGAGGTCCTTACCATGCGTCTGCTCTGAGCGTGCCCGCCATCGCTACATGGTTCACAGCCACAAAGGCTACCTCGAATTGGGGGATCACCGTTCGCCAGATTGGCAAAGTGCATCAAGTCGCTGTAGACTTCGATCGCCTAACTTCGACTATGTCACACGCATCTGAACACGAATCTCATCGTCGAGCCAGGGAAGATGACGACGACCCTGGAGCACACCCAAGCCAACGCCCACGACATAACACCAACGTGCCGCAAGGTGAGAGGCTTTTACCCTTCTTGTCAACAAGGGCCACTGCAAGTCGTTCCTCTTTTGCTCCTCCTGCTTTTGCGTCGTGGGTTTCTCAGTCGAGCCCTTTATACTTGAGTGGTCGACGAGTGCGCCAAGCAATTTGCTTCTTTTCAAGATCTCTCCATGTACGGCGAAGTGGCTTGTACGTAAGGCTGTGGCGCCTTCAAGGTAGCCAACGTCTCACGCAATTCGCCAGTCTCTAGCCCAATATCCCCATTCGATTGCGACTCGTGCTACAGGGCTATGTGGCTTTTGAGCGTCGATTACTCGATTCTGATCCAAATGCCCAGGGATGCTCTTGTTCATGGACTAGCTTCCGCGACTCACGATATGCCCTGCTTTGCATTCAAATATGGACTCATTTACTGATCGCTGTTGTGCCTAGGACCAACAGGCTTCATCAACTACCTTCCACGACCCGAACAGCTTCCACTACCGTTGATCCAGGGTGACAGCGATACCTTTGCAGACATTGTCAGCCTCATTGGCCGATATGAAGGTTAGCGCACCCCTTATCTCCATGATCATGATTCCAGAGCTGATGGTCCGCAAAGATGTTCTGAAACGCCGTGACAGCCTCGCTGCCAACCTCGGAGCCAAGTTAACGGGTCCACGTCTCTTGAAGGGCATTGACAATTTCTTTGAAGGCAGCATCGTTATTGTTTCGCAGCCCAACTATCCTGTCACAGTGACCTGGTCAGACGTGGTTCTTTTCGCCAAGGGCAACGCTGACGAGTTCAAGCTGAGTTCCCATCCTGACGGCACACGACGCTGCCAATTCCCCTGCAAGGGTTGCCAAGTCGAGATCGGTGAAGACGACTGGCGACTCATCTCATCGGGGGCTTTGGAAGGACTAGCTTTGGAGCAATCCTTCGACGACGACGAGAAGGCTGAAGTGGCTACTCTGGACATCATTGAACAGCGTGCCTCTATACTTTACAAGAAAGCGGATGAAGTAGCCGCACGAGCACGAATCCTGCACCACACGCTTGGTCAGAGACGGAGTGAAATCACGAGGAGACGTGAATCTCAGGACCCGCCACCTCATCGCCAACATGCTCGAAAATCTGGGTTTGGCGGTACCTATGATCTGCACGCCGATTTACTTCAGCAATTCGTCGCCGCCACAAACTCGTACTCTCAATCTCGGTCTACATCTGGGGCAGGACTGCCTCTGACTCCCGTCGGGCAAAGATCACCTTCTATGCCAATGCCCTTTTCCCGTCAAGCATCCTCTTTCTCTCGTCCACCCACCACGAGTGGAACAGCCACCAATACCACTACTAATAATCACAACCCTGACACTACACGCACCACGCCTGGTGCGAGCAGCCCGAGCGATGCTTTCCGTGCTCTTATCACTCAGAAGACTGATAAGCTTTTCAAAGGCGATATCATCAATCCTCCTTGCGACCGTTGCCGAAGGCTACGACTGGCGTGTGTAAAGCACCTGACCGCATGCCAAGGCTGCACTAAGAAGCATGCAAAATGCAGCTGGAAGGCAGTACCTGAGGAAGAGGCTGTTCGTCTTCGTCAAGATATGGGTGTGTCGAGTGCAGAATCTGATGCAGAACCACCCGGTGAGCCTCGTTTGCCGGCCTGGAGTGGCGGTGCTCAGATCTTCCAATTCTCCGGCCATCCTTCAGGTCGCGGGCAGGGAGAAGAGGGAACGCGACCTGAAAGCAGAGAGGAGGGTACAGCTACCCCAACGCCTGTTTTTAACAGAGTACATAACACCAATGCCGGGTATGAATTGGCTCCGATCAAGAGTCGGACAGGTTTGCCGAATGGACCAGACTCGGACAATTCCTCTTTACCACGTCTGAATGAACACGCACTTGGACACATTGCGAACATGGCAACCCAGGCGAACCACGACGGCCACTCACATCACATCGATTACCATGGCGACATTTCCCATCCCTCTTCGAGATAGAGTGCTTGTGCGGAAGCCAAGAAGTCAACGACGATGAGAAGATGTTGTATATACCCATGAAGCAGAGCATGCTGGAGAGCTGGGAGTTCATGTGAGAAGACGGCTAACATTATTGGGCTGTAAGGGGTGTATTTGTTTTTATCTGTTCTAATGATAT